>CM038675.1:533378475-533385975 GCA_021605145.1 Aegilops bicornis | reverse complement strand
AAATCCATTTTTTTCAAATTCAAATAAAATTCAGATTTGAATTCCAATTCTTTTGGCATTGTTTCCTCCGATATTTTTTGGAGTGTCATGTTAGCTCCTCTCATACTTTTGATCAAGTATTTACTGTGCTTAGTTTTTTGAATTGTTTCACATGCCAAAGTTTGGAATTCAAATTCAAATAACTCAAACTTCAAATGGTATTCAAATTCAAACAGGATGCATAGGATGCTTAGCTATAATTGCAAAACATTCCAAATAGGAAATTTGGGATGTTACAAACCTACCATTTTAAGATGAATCTCACTCGAGATTCGGGTTGGCTAGCAAATAGGTGCGGATGGTCTCGACGAAGATCTTCTTCGCGTTCCTGTGTGGCTTCTTCCTGTGGTGACTCCACAAAGACCTTGCAAAACTTGATGACCTTGCTGCCGGGTGACTCGCTATAGCCTTCGAGAATTCGGACGGGTTTCTCCTTGTAAGTCAAATCACCGCTGTCAGATGGCCTCTAGGGGCACCGTGTCTCTCAACGGAACATCGGCCATGCTCGGCATGACACTTCTTCAAATGAGAAACATGGAAGACATCATGAACTCCGGACAATCCTTCCGCAATTCCAACTTGTATGCAACTTCTCCACGACGCTCGAGGATTTTGTAGGGGCCAATGAATCGGGTGCTAACTTTCCTCGACTCCAAACCTCTTGATTCCACGAAGTGGAGACACACGAAGATATGCTCGGTCTCCCACTTCATAAGTCACCTCCTTGCGCCATCGCTTTAAGATAACTCTTCCGTCAGGATCGTGCTATCTTGAGCCCGCTCTAATCAGCTTGACTTTCTCTTCGAATCCTTGATAAGATCGGAACCTAAAAGTGATCGATCTCCAACACTATCCCACAAAGAATGGCGCTCGCACCTCCTTCCGTGATAGAGCTTCAAAGGGCCATCTTCAAACCGGATTGATAATCGTTGTTGTATGAGAATTCTGCGACGGCAAATTATCATCCCAGCTAGACCCATAGTTCAGCACACAAGCTCTCAACATGTCCTCCGTAATCTGGTTGACTCTCTCGGTCTGGCCCATCCTGCTCATGGGTGAAAAGTCAGATCAATTCCAGCCTCGTGCCCAAAGTTTCATGCAATTGCTTCCAAAACTTTGAGGTAAATCGTTCCTCTATCCGACACGATTTTCCTCGAACTCCATGCGCATATACCATCCTGGTCATGTATATCTTGGCTAACTTAGCACCGGTATAGGTAGTCTTCACGGAATGAAGTGAGCTACCTTAGTCAAACGATCAACCACTACCCAGATAGAATCATAACCTGAACGGGTCCCGGTAATCCTGTGATGAAATCCATACCAAGTTTCTCCCATTTCCAATCGGGAATCGGCAAAGGTTGAAGTAACCCTCGCTGGCTTCGATGTTCTCGCTTTACACGCTGGCAAACATCGACACGGCCACGATTTCGCAATGTCCTTCTTCATACCGCCCACCGTAAACTTTGCTTCAAATCCGTACATCTTGGTGTTGCCGGGTGAATCGAAATCGGTGAATCATGAGCTTCCTCAAGAATTAGCTTCGAGCTCGGGATCATTGGGCACATAAATACGATCCTCAAACCATATAGTTCCATGTTCATCCTTACGGAATCCTTTAGCTTTTCCTTCCTCCATCTTTTGCTTTATCTCATCGATTTCCTTGTCCGACTTCCGCTTCGCGAATCCTTTTCGTCAAAGTGGACTGAACTTCCAGAGTTGCAACAAATCCTTCCTGAACTATTTCCATGGAGATCTCTCGAGGTCATCGACTAACTCGGGTAATCCTCCGCTGTAAGAGTATTCACATAACTCTTACGGCTCAAAGCATCTGCTACCACATTGGCCTTACCGGGTGGTAATGCAATCTCATGTCGTAGTCCTTTATCAACTCTAGCCATCTCCTCCGCTCGAGGTTCAATTCCTTCAAGGTGAAGATATATTTCAAACTCTTGTGATCTCAGATAGACATCACAACGATTTCCAATGAGGAAATGTCTCTGTGTCTTGAGTGCATGCACTACAAAGCTAACTCCAAATCATGCGTGGCATAATTCATCTCATGAGGCCGTAGCTGTCTGGAGGCATAAGCTACAACCTTACCTTCCCGCATCAATACTCCTCCGAGTCCTTGACGAGAAGCGCCACAATAAACCTGGTATTCCTTATGTATGTCCGCAATATCAACACCGGGCCGTGGACCAACCGCTTTCTTCAATTCCTCAAAACCGGCTTCACATTCCTCGGTCCAAACATACTTGGCTTCCTTCTTCTTCAACAGCCTACCATGGGCTTGGCAATCTTCGAGAAGTTCTCAATGAACCTCCGATAATATCCTCGCGAGTCCGAGAAAATCGCGGATCTCCTTGATCGAGGTGGGTGATCGCCAATCTAAGGATCGATTCAACCTTGGCGGGATCAATCGCTATTCCTTCTCCTGAAATAACATGTCCGAGGAATCCAACTTCCTTCAACCAAAATTCACATTTGCTGAATTTGGCATACAACGATGTTCTCAAGTTTCTCCGTAACTAGACGCAAATGTTCCTTATGCTCTTCCTCGCTTCTTGGAGAAAATCAATATGTCATCGATGAACACCACGACAAACTTGTCCAAATATTCCATGAACACCTTGTTCATCAAGTTCATGAAGTATGCAGGGGCATTAGTCAATCCAAATGACATGACGGTATACTCATATAAACCATACCTGGTGGTGAACGCTGTTTTGGGTATATCCTTTTCACGAATTTTCAACTGATGATACCCTGATCGAAGATCGATCTTAGAGAATACCTTGGCTCCAACAAGCTGATCAAACAAGTCATTGATCATCGGCAGAGGGTACTTGTTCTTGATGGTTACTTCGATCAATGCACGATAAACCACACCCATCCTCAAGCTTCCATCCTTCTTCTCTACCAAAAGCACTGGGCTCCCCAAGGTGATGAGCTTGGACCTAATATATCCTTTCTCCAATAACTCATTTATTTGATCCTTGATCTCTTTCAACTCATTCGGTGGCATCCGATAAGGTCTCTTGGATATTGGGGCCGTGCCGCAATAACTCAATCGAAACTCAATGTCTCGTCTCGTGGCATTCCTGGTAATTCCTCCGAATACGCCGGGAAAATCTTGCACCATCGGCACTTCCTCCTGAACAACTCCCGTGAGGGAATGCACCGATTCTTCATCCGGCCGTGCCGCCACATACTTGATCCTCTTCTCGCCCGGTGGTGAGCGTAATAGACTTGCCGGGCACAGCCAATGTTCCTTCATACTTTGACAACCAATCCATGCCTAGGATTACATCCAAGGTCTGAGTTTCAACACTATGAGTTCCACGGGAAATTTGTGGTTCCCTATGTTGAGGGTTGCGTGATGCCTTAAACCTCGCCATCATTTCTCCTCCCGCGAATCGACGCCAAGGGGCTTCTAAGGGTTCTAGTGCGCAATCCGCATTTTATCCACAACTACCCTTGATATGAATGAATGCGCTGCACCGTAATCAAATGTAACCAAAACTGAACGTGAATTCAATAAAACTTACCAACCACAAAGTTGTTCCGGCTGATCATAGACGCCCTCCACGCCGATGTGGTTCACTTGAGCACGAGGGAAAGGATTGGGCTTCTTCACGAGCCTCCATTGCCATTCCTGCCTTCCGCTTGGCCTCCGGGCGGTGGGTGGCGAGTGCCCCGCCTTCCGCACTTGAAGCAGTGTGATGTGGCTCAGATCCTTCGAGCCGGGCAGAACGGTGTTGATTGCCATTACCATCGCCATTGCCATTGCCATGGCCTCGACTTGTTGTCCCGGCTGCGGTTGTTTCCATTTCCACCATGGTTATGAACTCCATGGTTATGATGGGTGTGCCCTCCCGAGTACGGTGCATAGCGGGCTTCACGAGCTCCCGAAGTTGTGCTTCCCCGGTCAGTACTTCCGCTATGCTTTCTATCCGCTGCCGCTTGCCTTCCGTATCGGTGGCCTTGTCTACCAGCTCCGGTAGTTGTTGAAAGTAGCCACAATAAGCTGCATGCTCAGCCCATCATTGAGTCCCTCAAGGAACTTCTCCGCTTGGCGCGCGCCTCAGGCCACATCATCGTGGGCATAGCGAGCGAAGCCATCGATTCATCCACGATCGTACACAAGACGGTTCCCTGGCGTAAGTTGCGGAACTCACGCTTCTTCGCACTCATGGCTCCACCGACATGAGCAAAGGCGAAGGCCTGCCGGAATTGGTCCCAAGTGATGCCACCCAAGGAAAAGTGGCGTGTAATTCTCCCACCAAGAAGCTGCAGGTCCATCCAGCTTGATGCGCCGCAAAGCGCACCTTCTCAAAAGATCGCAGCATCCAACGGTGACTAGCTCCTTCCGATTTTATGAGCCAATCATCACCACAATTGGCTCAAGTGCTACTAGAGAACACCGCGGATTCAACCTCGTAATCGAAAGTCAAGTTGTCCACAAAGTGGGTGGTGGTGGTGGATTGTTGGCGGTGTTGTTCTCGATTCTGAATAAGGAGTTGCATCATGCATTACACTGCTTTGGAGCAATTGGGTGAGCTCCTAAGGAAACCCAAAGGTCACGTCTCGGAGGCATCTGGTGTTTTTGGAGTGGGTGAGAAAATTAGAATAGAACAATGGTCTATGAGAAATAACACTACCCATATGAATGCACAATCATAACACACCAATCATTTATTCATTCCACTCAAACATGGTTCAAACTCGATTACAAAAGTTCATGACTAATCAAGGAAAAACATCGGCCTAACTGATCGACGAAAAGTAAAAGATAACATGGTGGTCGACTAAAAGTCTTCATCGCTGGCGCCTCTTCTTGGGGTTTCCTTCGGTACTCCTTCAAATCCTGATCATTGCTCACGAGGGGTGCTTCGTCTCCACTCGGGTAAAGGTCCTCTCCCAAGTCCATCTTCTCCTCAATCGCTGCAAGCTTCATCTTCGTGTCGTCGACTATCTCCATGAAGTCCGTGATTTCTTCCTCATGGCCAAGGAAGTCTGCGCGTTTTCTCCTCCAGCCTCCAGTCATGAACAAAGCCCGGCAGGTGTCTTCGAAAGTTACGGCGTAGTCTGAATCTCCTGCTTCTCGAGAAGACACTCCAAGTCTTGGATGTACGAGAGGGTGGAATCGCCCTCAATGGTACGGATGATATCTCCATTCCTTGCCCCATGAGAAACCATGGCGAGGTCTCGAGTGATCGAGCTCGGCCCTCAGACCTCCTCGGAGATGTCCAAGCGCCGATAGATCGCCACGCCCCTTCCGATGATCCAGCTTGAACTCGGTGAACTCAAAGTTGATAGGCTCAGGTGTCCTCCAAAGCGTCCTCCCGGGATATGCACCTCAACTCAGAAGGGTGTCCGCCTGAAGTGCATTAGTGGGTTTCCTCGATCGAGGGTAGAGCTATCTTCACCGCTTTCACCATCTCGACCAGCTTTCTTCCAAAGGGCATCGCCTCATCGGGCCGCGTAACTCCGGTAGCAAACCGGGGTGAACTCGGCGCCATCTAGAATGTTGCAAAAGGGAGAAGAGTCGAATAGAACAAGGAAGAATTATAGAATGAAAAGGGGTTCAAAGTAAATGGTCTCGCTATGGCTTTCCGATCCTAGGGGTTACGATCCCACGGTCAGCTGTGTGCTCGATACCATCTATCTCAGAGCGACCGACCCAACATCGGTCAAGTCTTCCGTGGTTCTGCATTCATCCCAAGATCATGCCGGGTACTCACAAAGACATCGATAAAGTAATCAAAGTTCAATCACACACTGAATTTTTATTACACGATTCTCATATAGAGTCTTTATTACAAGGGAATAAATTCGCTCAAGGCCAACTCATGAGAAATAAACTACTAATGCTGCGAAGGCCGAGGTAAAGCGAGTCCATCCGACCTAAAGGGCAATCGCCAAGCGCTGAGCGTAGCCTCACTCCCGATCGGAATATATCTCTCGCAACATAATACGCTGTAGCCATGTAGGTCAGCTTTTGGAATAAGTCGGCAAGTCATGAAGAATAACAATAATAAAGTTACTACACTATATGCATTTTGGTCAGGAGCTCTATGTTTCATCATTTTATGTAAAGCCAATTTTATCCTACTACAAAGGACTTATTTGCAAATTACTACAAATTGTTGGTAGTTATTGAGATGGTTCCGCCAACCAAAATCTCGCTCCCAAATTATTAAGTCATAAACCCTCAAATTAATTCATTAGTTTTAGTGTTGAGATATCCAATACTTCCAAGTTCCAGAGGCTCAAATGTCCGTGAATCGGGACACGGTTAATCGATTAGGTTATAAACTCGCAGAGGTTTGGCACTTTTCCCGCAAGAATCATTCCCTCCTTTAAAGTCTTCGCACTTCATGGTGTTTGAAGACTGGACGAATGAAACAGGTCTTCCAAAGAGTTCTTCCGCCACCGCCGCACTCCATCCAATCCTACCGTTTGCCTACTTCTCGTGAGTACCGTCCAGCCAAACAATTACTACTAGGGTCAACCCAGCCAGAGCCCATAATGGCTTGCGGCCGCAGTGTAAGCTTCCGGTCATGGGGCATCCATCCTTCTCTTTAGTGGCTGGGTGAAGCTTTCCGCAGGATGTCATGGCGCTTTCTCCATGCATCCCGCCACCACCGGGTGCTCCAGGTGCCCACAACCGCCCCTCCACCCAAAGAGTGATTTTCAAGTCCATCTTGATCATTGTAGTCCATGGGTTGTCATCATCATCGACTCTCACATCTTGCTTATGAATTTCACTCATCCCAAATCCCGCCTACGAGCATAGCAAAATAACTACTACGCCCCGGGGTCATGGTAACAAGGATTGGTTCTATCCTACCACATGATACTACTCAAGTTTAATGACTTCAAGATTTCACTACTGCATGCATGGTGGGGTGGTGACAACTACTAATGCACAAAACATAGGTATAGAAATAACATGATCAAAACTTGCCTTTGCTGATGATCCTCAAGCTAAAGAGTCGAGTAGCAAGCTCAAGACTGAACTCTACCGAGACAAACAATAACACAATAAGCATAAAGCAAGAGGATCACACAAGATAACAAAAGTAACATAGCACAACAAAACAATCAAAACTAAATCAAAAGGAAAACTCAAAGAAACCAATTCAAAGTTTTTCCCTATTCCAAATAATAACAAAATAGTTTTTATATAACAAAAATTTCTTAATATAACCTAATCATGGTTTTAGGTTAACTTAACAGAAAAGGATTAACTAAGTAACTAGGAGCAAAAAGAATTAATTAAATAGCTATTATAAAACTCATTTTAGGCCTAATCCAATTTCTATTAAGAAAATAATTTAAAACTTTTATTAATTATAAATAAAAGTTCATCTACTAGAATGACAGAAACTAACCTAGAATAACTAATCACAAGTTAAAAAATAAATTAATTTACTAATTAATTAATTAGGAAAA
>CM038675.1:533360975-533370975 GCA_021605145.1 Aegilops bicornis | reverse complement strand
AAATAACAATAACAATAACAATAAATAAATAACAACAAATAACCATAACAACAACAATAACAAACAACAAATAAATAACAAATAAATAACAATAAATAAATAACAACAATAAACAAATAAATAACAAAGAAACAATAACAATAACAAATAAATAACAACAAATAAATAACAAGAATAAATAACAACAATAACAATAAATAAATAAATAACAATAACAATAAATAACAATAAATAAATAAACAATAAATAAATAAATAATAAATAAATAAATAAACAATAAATAACAAATAACAATAAATAAACAATAACAAATAAATAAATAAATAACAATAACAACAATAACAATAAATAACAATAAATAAATAAATAACAATAAATAAATAACAACAATAACAATAAATAAATAACAACAAATAAATAAATAAAATAACAATAACAAATAACAATAATAACAATAATAAATAAGAACAACAATAAATAACAATAAATAAATAAACAAGAATAACAATAACAATAACAACAATAACAATAAATAACAAATATTAACAATAAATAATAATAACAATAACAATAAATAATAACAATAAATAAATAAATAAATAATAACAATAAATAAATAACAATAAATAACAATAAATAAATAAATAACAATAAATAAATAATAACAATAAATAATAACAATAAACAATAATAATAAATAATAACAATAATAATAATAAATAATAATAAAGAATAACAATAACAATAACAGAATAATAACAATAACAACAACAATAAATAACAATAAATAAATAACAATAAATAACAATAAAGAATAAATAAATAAATAAATAATAAATAAATAAATAATAAATAATAAATAAATAAATAATAAATAAATAATAATAACAATAAATAAATAAATAAATAAATAACAATAACAAATAAATAACAATAAATAAATAAATAAATAAATAACAATAATAAATAATAATAAATAACAAATAAATAAATAAATAATAAATAAATAACAACAATAACAACAATAACAATAACAATAACAATAACAACAATAATAACAATAACAACAACAACAATAACAATAAATAACAACAAATAACAATAAATAACAATAAATAACAACAATAAATAACATAAATAAATAAATAAATAACAAATAACAATAATAAATAACAATAAATAAATAACAACAAATAAATAAATAACATAAACAATAATAACAACAACAACAAATAACAAACAACAAATAACAACAATAATAACAATAACAACAATAACAGAGATAACAATAAATAATAACAATAAATAAATAAATAAATAACAACAACAATAAATAACAATAACAAATAACAACAATAAATAAATAAATAACATAAATAACAATAAATAATAACAATAAATAATAACAATAACAACAATAAACAACAATAAATAATAAATAACAATAAATAAATAAATAAATAAATAAATAAATAAATAATAAATAATAAATAAATAAATAACAATAAATAAATAAATAACAATAACAATAAATAAATAATAAATAAATAAATAAATAAATAAATAACAACAATAAATAATAAATAATAAATAATAAATAACAATAAATAAATAAATAAATAACAAATAAATAACAACAATAACAATAAATAATAACAACAAATAAATAAATAAATAAATAAACAAATAAATAATAAATAACAATAAATAAATAAATAAATAAATAATAATAAATAATACATAAATAACAATAAATAATAACAATAATAAATAACAATAACAATAACATAAATAACAATAACAATAAATAACAAATAAATAAATAACAATAAATAAATAATAAATAAATAAATAAATAACAATAAATAACAAGAATAAATAAATAACAATAAATAATAACAATAAATAATAATAACAATAATAAATAAATAATAAATAATAAATAAGAATAACAATAAATAATAATAACAACAATAATAAATAAATAAATAACAATAATAACAATAAATAACAATAACAATAACAATAACAACAATAACAAGAATAATAAATAACAACAAGAATAAAGAATAACAATAAATAAAAGAATAAATAACAAAGAATAACAATAAAGAATAAATAACAACAACAACAACAAATAACAACAACAACAATAAAGAATAACAACAACAAAGAATAACAACAAATAAATAAATAAACAACAATAACAACAACAATAAATAAATAATAACAATAACAACAATAAATAAATAATAAATAATAAGAATAAATAAATAACAACAACAACAAATAACAATAAATAACAATAAATAACAATAAATAAATAACAATAAATAAATAACAATAATAACAATAACAATAATAACAATAAATAAATAACAATAAATAAATAACAACAATAAATAATAAATAAATAATAACAATAATAAGAATAACAATAATAATAAATAAATAATAAATAAATAATAAATAAATAATAATAATAACAATAAATAAATAATAATAAAGAATAAATAATAAAGAAATAAATAATAATAAGAATAACAATAAATAAATAAATAACAACAATAATAACAACAATAAATAACAACAACAATAACAACAACAACAATAAATAAATAAACAACAACAACAACAACAATAAATAACAACAATAAATAACAACAACAAATAAATAAATAAATAACAACAACAAATAACAACAACAACAACAATAACAAATAAATAAATAACAAATAAATAAATAACAACAATAAATAACAACAATAAATAAATAACAATAAATAACAACAACAATAATAATAACAATAACAATAATAAATAAATAACAATAAATAACAATAATAACAACAAATAATAACAATAAATAAATAAATAATAACAAATAAATAACAATAACAACAATAACAATAAATAAATAACAATAAATAAATAACAATAACAAATAAATAAATAAATAAATAATAACAATAAAGAATAACAATAAATAACAATAATAATAACAAATAAATAACAATAAATAATAACAATAATAAATAATAATAAATAACAATAAATAAATAACAATAATAAATAAATAAATAAATAACAATAAATAACAATAACAACAATAACAATAAATAAATAATAACAATAACAAATAAATAAATAAATAAATAACAATAATAAATAAATAACAACAACAATAACAATAACAACAATAACAACAATAAATAAATAAATAAATAACAACAAATAAATAAATAAATAAATAAATAACAACAACATAAATAACAACAACAATAACAATAACAATAAATAAATAAATAACAACAATAAATAACAACAAATAAATAACAACAACATAAATAACATAACAATAACAACAATAAATAACAATAAATAACAGTAAATCAACAGAATAAAGAATAACAAATAAATAAATAACAATAAATAAATAATAACAACAAATAAAGAACAACAACAAACAAATAACAATGAACAGAATAAATAAATAACAACAACAATAAAAATAATAATGTTAACAACAAATAAATAACAACAACAAATAAACAATAAATAAATAAATAAATAAATAAATAACGATAAATAACAATAAATAAATAACAATAAAATAATAAATAATAACAATAAGAATAAATAACAACAATAAATAACAACAATAAATAAATAACAAAGAATAAATAAACAATAATAACAACAATAACAATAAATAACAATAATAAATAAATAAATAACAATAACAATAAATAAATAAATAATAAGAATATAACAACAACAACAACAACAACAACAACAATAACAATAACAACAATAAATAAATAATAAATAAATAACAATAAATAACAATAACAATAATAATAATAAATAAATAAATAATAACAATAAATAAATAAAATAACAATAATAAATAAATAAATAAATAAATAAATAAATAAATAATAAATAAATAACAATAATAATAAATAAATAAATAATAAATAACAAATAAATAAATAAATAAATAAATAACAACAACAATAAATAACAATAAATAAATAAATAAGAATAAATAAATAAATAACAAATAAATAATAAATAACAATAACAAATAAATAACAATAAATAAATAAATAAATAACAACAACAAATAACAACAACAACAACAACAATAATAACAACAACAATAAATAACAACAATAACAACAATAACAATAAATAAATAACAACAACAATAACAACAATAACAAATAAATAAATAACAAATAAATAATAACAACAACAATAACAACAACAACAATAACAATAACAATAACAATAAATAATAAATAACAACACAATAAGAATAACAATAACAAATAAACAACAACAAATAACAATAACAATAATAACAAATAAATAACAATAAATAAATAAATAACAATAAATAAATAAATAAATAACAATAAATAAATAAATAAATAAATAAATAACAATAAATAAATAACAATAAATAAATAAATAATAACATAAATAACAATAAATAAATAAATAACAATAAATAAATAAATAAATAAATAAATAAATAACAATAAATAAATAAATAATAACAATAAATAAATAAATAAATAACAATAAATAACAACAATAACAATAAAGAATAACAATAAATAAGAATAACAACAATAATAATAAATAACAACAACAAATAAATAAATAATAACAACAACAATAAATAAACAACAATAAATAAATAACAATAAATAAATAAATAATAAAGAATAACAACAAATAATAACAACAGCAATAACAATAAATAATAACAAATAAGAACAACAACAACAACAAATAAATAAATAAATAAATAACAACAACAACAATAAACAAATAACAACAACAATAACAAATAACAACAACAAATAATAACATAAATAAATAACAACAAATAAATAAATAAATAACAATAAATAACAATAAATAAATAAATAACAATAATAAATAATAAATAATAATAATAAATAATAATAATAAATAACAATAACAATAAATAAATAATAAAGAATAACAATAATAAATAAAGAATAATAAATAACAACAATAAATAAATAAATAATAATAAGAATAACAATAATAATAGAATAATAATAACAATAAAGAATAATAAAGAATAATAAAGAACAGAATAACAAAGAATAAATAAATAAATAATAAATAACAATAAATAACAATAATAAATACAATAAATAATAAAGTACAATAACAACAATAATAATAACAACAATAACAATAATAATAACAAATAACAATAAGAATAAATAATTAACAACAACAATAAATAACAAATAAATAACAATAAATAATAAATAACACAATAACAACAACAACAACAACAACAACAACAACAACAACAACAACAACAACAACAACAACAACAAATAAATAACAAAGAATAACAATAACAACAAATAACAATAACAATAACAATAAATAAAGAATAACATAATAATAAATAATAAAGAATAAATAATAAAACAATAAATAAATAACAAATAACAATAAATAAAGAATAACAATAATAACAATAAATAACAACAATAATAACAATAACAATAACAATAAATAACAATAACAACAACAACAATAACAATAATAATAATAATAATAATAATAATAAATAACAATAACAAATAAATAACAATAATAAATAAATAAATAATAACAATAAATAAATAATAAATAACAAATAATAAATAAATAAATAACAATAACAATAAATAACAATAAATAACAACAATAACAACAATAACAATAAATAAATAAATAACAATAATAAATAAATAACAATAAACAACAATAATAAATAATAAATAACAATAAATAATAAATAAATAAATAAATAAATAACAATAAATAAATAAATAAATAACAACAATAAATAATAACAAGAATAAACAAATAACAATAACAATAATAAATAATAACAACAAATAATAACAATAAATAAATAATAATAAATAACAACAATAACAATAATAACAATAACAATAACAACAATAACAACAAATAAATAAATAAATAAATAAATAACAACAAATAACAACAATAAAGAATAACAACAACAATAACAATAAATAATAACAACAATAACAATAAATAACAATAACAACAATAAATAACAATAATAAATAAATAATAACAATAAATAACATAAATAAATAAATAACAACAATAACAACAATAACAATAAATAAATAACAATAAATAACAATAACAACAAATAACAAATAACAACAACAAAGAATAACAAAGAATAACAACAAATAACAATAACAACAACAACAACAACAACAAATAAATAACAACAATAAATAAATAAATAAATAAATAAATAACACAATAAATAAATAACAATAAATAAATAAATAAATAAATAAATAACGATACACGATAAGAAAATAACAATAACACAATAAAGAATAAATACTAACAATAACAATAACAATAAATAAAGAATAAATAATAACAAGAATAATAAATAATAACAATAAATAAATAAATAATAAATAACAATAATAACAACAAATAATAATAATAACAATAATAACAATACAATAACAATAAATAAATAACAATAATAACAACAATAAATAATAACAATAATAATAATAAATAACAAATAATAATAAATAACAATAATAACAATAAATAAATAAATAAATAACAAATAACAATAAATAACAATAATAAATAACAATAAATAAATAAATAAATAAATAACAACAAATAATAAATAACAATAATAAATAAATAAATAAATAAATAAATAAATAAATAACAACAACAATAAATAAATAACAATAAATAATAACAACAACAATAACAACAACAACAAATAAATAACAACAAATAACAACAACAAATAACAATAAATAAATAACAATAAATAAATAACAATAAATAATAATAAATAAATAAATAACAATAATAATAACAATAAATAACAATAATAATAAATAAATAACAATAACAATAATAACAATAATAAATAATAAATAAATAAATAAATAAATAACAATAAATAACAACAAATAAATAACAATAATAATAACAATAACAATAATAAATAAATAATAAATAAATAAATAATAAATAATAACAATAACAATAAATAACAATAATAAATAACAATAAATAAATAACAATAATAATAAATAACAATAATAATAAATAACAATAAATAAATAAATAAATAACAAATAACAATAAATAACAATAAATAACAAATAATAATAACAACAATAACAACAATAACAATAAATAAATAACAAATAAATAAATAACAATAAATAAATAATACAATAACAACAACAACAAATAAATAAATAACAACAACAACAATAACAAATAACAACAACAACAACAACAACAACAACAACAATAACAACAACAACAACAATAAATAACAATAACAATAACAACAATAAACAACAATAACAATAATAATAATAAAGAATAAATAATAAATAAAGAATAAATAATAAAGAATAAATAATGAACAATAAATAAATAACAATAAATAAATAAATAAATAACAATAATAACAATAAATAATAACAATAATAAATAATAAATAAATAATAACAACAATAAATAACAATAAATAAATAAATAACAATAAATAAATAAATAACAATAAATAAATAAATAAATAACAAATAAATAACAATAAATAAATAAATAAATAATAAATAACAATAAATAACAATAACAAATAAATAAATAAATAACAAATAAATAAATAAATAAATAACAATAAATAAATAACAACAACAAATAAATAAATAACAACAATAAATAAATAACTAAATAAATAAATAATAAATAAATAACAATAAATAACAACAATAACAACAACAACAACAAATAAATAAATAAATAACAACAACAACAACAATAAATAACAACAATAACAACAACAATAAAGAATAAACAACAACAACAATAACAATAACAATAAATAAATAAATAAATAACAAATAACAATAATAATAAATAAATAACAATAACAATAAATAATAACAATAAATAACAACAATAACAATAACAACAATAAATAAATAACAATAAATAATAACAATAAATAAATAAATAACAATAAATAAATAAATAAATAACAATAAATAAATAAATAACAAATAAATAAATAAATAACAATAATAAATAAATAAATAACAACAATAAATAAATAAATAAATAAATAAATAAATAACAACAATAAATAATAAATAACAACAATAACAACAATAAATAACAACAACAACAACAACATAAATAACAATAACAATAAATAAATAACAATAACAATAAATAAATAAATAACAATAAATAACAATAAACAATAATAAATAACAATAAGAATAAATAATAAATAATAAATAATAACAACAATAAATAACAATAACAATAAATAAATAATAAATAATAACAATAAATAAATAAATAACAATAACAATAACAACAAATAATAAATAACAACAATAAATAAATAACAATAAATAATAAATAAATAACAATAAATAAATAACAACAATAACAATAACAATAACAACAATAATAACAACAATAAATAACAATAAATAATAACAATAACAACAACAATAACAAATAAATAACAAATAAATAACAATAACAATAACAATAAATAAATAAATAATAAATAAATAAATAATAACAATAACAACAAATAAATAAATAAATAAATAAATAACAATAAATAAATAACAAATAAATAACAACAACAATAAATAACAATAACAAATAAACAACAACAACAAATAAATAAATAACAACAAATAAATAAACAACAACAAATAAATAACAATAACAACAATAACAACAACAATAACAACAATAAATAAATAACAATAACAACATAAATAAATAAATAAATAAATAAATAACAAATAAATAAACAATAACAATAAATAACAAAGAATAAATAACAAGAATAACAATAGAATAATAAATAATAAATAAATAATAATAAATAACAATAACAACAATAAATAACAATAACAATAAATAAATAATAAATAAATAAATAAATAAATAAATAATAACAATAAATAAATAAATAAATAATAATAACAATAAATAAATAAATAAATAACAATAAATAATAAATAACAACAAATAAATAAACAACAATAACAACAACAATAACAATAACAATAATAACAACAATAAATAAATAAATAACAATAATAACATAAATAATAATAAATAAATAACAATAACAATAAATAAATAAATAACAACAACAATAAATAATAAATAACAACAATAACAATAAATAACAACAACAACAACAATAATAACAAATAACAATAAATAACAAAGAATAAATAAATAACAATAACAACAACAACAAATAACAAATAAATAAATAACACCAACAATAACAACAATAAACAACAACAACAACAATAACAACAAATAACAACAACAACAACAACAACAACAACAAATAAACAACAACAAATAAATAAATAAATAACAATAAATAAATAACAATAAATAAATAACAATAAATAAATAACAATAACAACAATAAATAAATAAATAAATAAATAACAATAACAATAACATAAATAACATAAATAAATAAATAACAATAATAAATAACAATAAATAACAATAACAATAAATAAATAAATAATAAATAACAATAAATAAATAAATAAATAAATAAATAATAACAATAATAACAATAAATAACAATAAATAAATAAATAACAACAATAAATAAACAATAACAATAACAACAACAACAATAACAACAAATAAATAATAAATAACAAATAAATAAATAAATAAATAACAATAACAATAAATAAATAAATAAATAACAACAATAACAATAACAACAAATAACAAACAACAATAACAACAATAAATAACAACAAATAAATAAATAAATAAATAACAACAAATAACAACAACAATAACAACAACAATAACATAAATAAATAACAACAACAAC
>CM038675.1:533345975-533355975 GCA_021605145.1 Aegilops bicornis | reverse complement strand
TATGTAAGTGATCATATGTTGTATGCTTATTGTGGTTATTGTTTGCCTCGGAGAATTTCCCGAGTGCTAAGCTTGTTACCACGAGTCCCTAGCTTACGGAAGATCGCCAAGAAGGCAAGTCATTGATCATGTTTCTTTACAATACCTATGATTTTTAGTGCATTAGAATTACCTCCCACCATGCATGCAAGAGGTGAAATTTTGAAGTTATGTTCTTGAGTAGTATCATGAGGTAGGATGAACCAATTCCCCTGTTACCATGACCCGGGACGAAGTAGTTTATTTTTGCTATGCTCAGAGACGGGTTGGTTGAGTGAATTCATAAGGAGATGTGAGAGTCTTAAAGATGATGACAACCCCATGACTTCAAGATCAAGATGGACTTCAAATTCACCATCGGGTGGAGGA
This sequence comes from Aegilops bicornis, assembly GCA_021605145.1. Classification (NCBI taxonomy): domain Eukaryota; kingdom Viridiplantae; phylum Streptophyta; class Magnoliopsida; order Poales; family Poaceae; genus Aegilops; species Aegilops bicornis. Next base: position 533,355,567 of record CM038675.1, on the reverse strand, counting down.
TTTTGATGGGCACCCGGAGAACCCAAAGGGTTGGCCGATGCATGGAGAAGCGCCATGACATCTTGGCGGAAAGCTTCACCCAGCCAATGAAGAGACTGGATGTATACCCCATCGACCGGAAAGCTTATTGCAGGCAGCCGCAAGCCATTATGGGCTCGCTTGGTCAACCCTAGTTGTGACTCTGGCCGGACGGTACTACGAGATGTAGAAGAACGGTAGGATTGATGGGTACCGGCAAAGGGTCGAGGAACTCTTCTAAGACCCTCGTTGCTCGTCTCCGCCTTCAAACACCATGAAGTGCTAAGACTTAAAAGGAGGGAACGATTCTTGCGGGTAAAGTGCGCAAACCTCTCAGAGAGAAAAGATCTAATCGACAGCCGTGTCCCTGCTAATACGGACAATTTGAGCCTCGAACTTGGAAGTATTCTAAATCTCAACACTAAAATTAATAATTTAATTGAGGGTTATGACTTAATAATTTGGAAATGAGACATTGGTTACGGAACCATCTCAATAACTACCAACAATTTTGTAGTATTTGCAAGCAAGTCGATCGTAGTAGGGAAAACTGGATTTTCGCAAAATGATGAAACTTAGAGCCCCACAAACCCAAATTGCATATAGTAATAGTAATATTTTATTGTTCTCTCTTCATGACTTGCCAAAGATATTCAAAATGTCGACTACACGGCTGCAACGCCTTATGTTGCAGGATTATTCCGATCAGGAGTGAGGCTACGATCCGCGCTTACGCTTTGCCCTTTGGAGCTGGGATGGACTCGCTATTCTTCTACGCTCGCAGCCTTTACTTAGTTTATTTCTCATGAGTTGGCCTTCGCCGAATTTATTCCATTGTAATAAAGACTGATATGAGAATCGTGTAATAAATTCAGGTGTGATTGAACTTTGATTATTTCATCAATGTACCGTGAGTGCCAAAGATGATCTTGGGATGGCATGCATACGTAGATTTACCGATTTTGGGTCGTGTCGCTACAGAGATGGTATCGTGAGCACACGCCACCGTAGAGACGAACCCCTAGGATCTGGAAAGCCATAGGAAGAGACTATTTATTTTATATCCTTATCATTCCGTAATTCTCCCTCGCTCATTTCTCGATTCCGATTTTCAACATTTTAGATGGTCACGAAGTTCACCCCGCTTTGTTACCGAGTTTTGCCACCAGATGAGCCGATGCCTTCGGCAGAAGTCGGGTCCAGATCGTGAAGAAGTCAAGATTGCTCTGCCTCGATCACCGGAAGCCTACCAATGCACTTCCGACGGATACCCGCTACAGGATCGAGGTGCACATTCCGTGGAGAACCTTCGGAGGACATACAGAGCCTATTGACTTTGAGTTTACCGACTTCAACCGATCCTCAAGAGACATGGCGATTTATCGTGCACTTGACATCTCCGAGAAGAGTACAGGCCGAGCTCGATCCATCGACCGCCATGGTTTCTCAGAGCAAGGAATGGAGATATCATCCGCATCAGAGAGGATGACTCCATTCTCTCAGATGTCCAAGACTTGGAGTGTCTCCTCAGAAACGGGAGATCCAGACTTCGGCCAGAATCAAGGTACACAGAGGAGGCTGTTCCGTGAATCGAACTGGAAGAGAAGGCACACGCAGACTTTCCTCGACCATGAGGAAGAAATCGCGGACTTCATGGAGAGAGTCGACAAGTCAAGATGGATGTTGCCGCATTAGAGGAGAAGATGGACTGGAGAAGACCTATTTCCGAGTGGAGAGGACGGACCCCTCGTGAGCAATGATCAGGATTATGAAGGGAGTTCCACCGAGAAAGCCGCAAGAGGAGGCGCCAGACGAGGACGCCACACCGGAGGACATCGCACTGCAGGACGCAAGGATTATTGATGAAGACATTTAGCCGACCACCATGTTATTTTATTTTCCGTCGATCGCTTAGGGCCGTTATTTTCGATTAGTCGTGAGAACTTGTAATCCGAGATTGAACCATGTTTGAGATGATTGAATAAATGATTGGTGTGATTATGGTTGTGCATTCATATGGGTAGTGATATTTTCATTAGACCCTTGTTCTATTCTAATTTTCTCATCCACTCCAAAACACCAGATGCCTCCGAGACGTGACTCGGTTTCAACTTTTCCACGGAGCTCACCCAGCCTGATCCAAGCAGCGTAATGCCCTCATGCGCATGCTCATCCGCAACTGCAACAACAACAACAACAACAATCCACCGCCACCACCTCGCTGGACAACTTGACCCGCCTTAAGGCTTAATCCGCCGTTGTTCTCAGCAAAGACCGAGCCGATTGTGGTTGATGATTGGCTCCGCAAGGTCGGAAGGGAGTTAGTCATTGTTGGATGCACTGATGCAGCAGAAGGTGCGCTTTGCCGCACATCAACTTGATGGACCTGCAGCTTGGTGGGAGAACTACACCGCCACTTATCCCATCGGCACCATCACGGGATTAGTTCCAGCAGGCCTTCCGCACGCTTCATGTTTTAGCCGAGCCATGAGTCTCAAGAAGCGTGAGTTCGCAACTTACGCCAGGGAACCGCATCGGGGCAAGATGTGATGAGTTCGCAAGTTAGCCCGCTATGCCCTCGGATGATGTGGCTACGATGCCGCAGCAGGAAAAGTTTCTCGAGGGACTCAATGACGAAGCCGGGTATGCGCCTAATGGTGGCTACCTTTTCACCAACTACCGTGAGCTGGTAGACAAGGCCACCATACTTGAAGGCAAGCAAGAAGCAGATTGATAGTCAGCAAGCGGAAGTATGGCCAGGGAAGTACAACTGGAGCTCAAAGAAGCCCTGCTATGCCCCATACTGTGGAGGGCATACCCATCACAACCATGGAGGACATAACCATGGAGGGAATGGGAACAACCGCAACCAGACAAAAAGTCGTGCAATGGGAATGGCAATGGAAACGATAATGGCAACCAAAGATCGCCCCGCCCGGCCGTAAAGATCTGAAGTCACATCACCTGCTTCAAGTGCCGTAAAACAGGGCACTATGCCACCGACCGCCTGAGGCTGGCAGGAATGGAAACGCAATGGAAGCTCAATAAGAAGCCCAACCTTTCCCTCATGCTTAGGTGAACCACATTGACGTGGAGGACGCCTATGATCAGCCGCATAATCGTGGTTGGTAAGTTTTTATTGAATTCACGCTCAAGATTGGTACTCTTTGATTCCGTGCAACGCATTCATTCATATCAAGGGTAGTTGTGGAAAAGTACGGGTTGCCCACTAAAACCCTTAGAAGCCCCTTCGCCGGGCTCCGCAGGAGGAGAAAATGATGGCGTGTTTAGGCCGTCATGCAACCTCAACATGGGAAACCATAAATTTCCGCAGACCTCATAGTATTGGAAACCTAGACCTTGGATGTAATCCTAGGCATGGATTGGTTGGACGGTTTGAAGGAAACATAGACTGCACTCAAGAAGTCAATTTCCGCCACAACCCAGAAAGCGTAAGAGGATCAAGTATGTATCCGCACGAGCCGCATGAAGAATCAGTGAATTCCCTCACGGGAGTTGTTCAGAGGAAGTGCCGAGTGCAAGATTTTCCCGATGTGTTTCCGGAGGAATTACCAGAATGCCACCCTGGACAGGACATTGAATTCTGATTGAGTTATCGCTCAAGACAGCCCCAATAACCAAGAGACCCTATCGGATCCCCCCGAAAGATTTGAAAGAGATCAAGAAACAAATTAATGAGGTAATGGAGAAAGCATATATTCGCCAAGCTCATCACCTTGGGGAGCCCCGCTTTTTGGTAGAGAAGAAGGATGGAACCTTGAGAATGGTTGTGGATTATCGCTCGTTGAACGACGTGACCATCAAGAACAATTACCCTCTGCCGATGATTAATGATCTATTTGATCAGCTAGTTGGAGCCAAGGTATTCTCCAAGATCGATCTTCGATCAGGGTATCATCAGTTGAAGATCCGTGAGAAGGATATACCCAAAACTGCATTCACTACCAGGTATGGTTTATATGAGTATACAGTCATGTCATTTGATTGACTAATGCCCTCGTGATACTTCATGAATTTGATGAACAAGTTATTTATGGAATATCCGGACAAGTTTGTCGTGGTGTTCATCGATGATATACCGATTTTCTCCAAGAGCGAGGAAGAGCATAAGGAACATTTATGCTCTAGTTCGAGAAACTCCGAGAACATCGGGCCAGTATGCCAAGTTCAGCAAATGTGAATTTTGGTCAAGGAAGTCGGATTCCTGACATGTTATTTCAGGAGAAGGAATAGCAGGGACCCCACCAAGGTTGAATCGGCCACCGATTGGCGCTACTCACCTCACCAAGGAGATCCGCAGCTTTCTTGACTCGCAGGATATTATCGGAGGTTTATTGAGAATTTCTCAAGATTGCCAAGCCCATGACTGAAAGCTGTTGAAGAAGGATGCCAAGTACATTTGGACCGAGGATTGTGAAGCCGTTTCCGTGAATTGAGAAACGCTTGGTTACAAATTTCCAAAGACTGATTTTGCCGGACATACACAAAGATTACCAGGTATATTGTGACGCTTCTCGCCAGGACTCGGAGGAGTACTCATGCAGACGGAAAAGTTGTAGCTTATACCTGCATAGCTATGACCTCACGAGATGAATTACGCCACACATGATTTGGAGTTAGCAAACAGAGTGCATGCACTCAAGACCGAGACATTTTCTTATCGGAAATAGTTGTGATGTTTACACAGATCATAAGAGCTTGGAAGTACATTTTCACGCAGAAGAGTTGAACCTCAAAGAGGAGATGGCTAGAGTTAATTAAGGACTATGACATGAGATTGCATTACCACCCGTGAAAGGCTAATGTTGTAGCAGATGCTTTGAGCCGTAAGAGTTATGTGAATACTCTTATAGCGGAGGATTACCCCAGAGTTAGCCGATGGCCTCGTGAGATCTCCGACTGGAGATAGTTCCGAGAGGATATGTTCAGCTCGAAGTTCAGCCCACTTTGACCGAAAAGAATTCGTGAAGCCCGTAAGTCGGACAAGGAAATTGATGAGATAAAGAAAAGGATGAATGAAGGAAAAGCTAAAGGGTTTCGTAAGGATGAATACGGAGCTATATGGTACGAGGATCGTGATTTATGTGCCCAATGATCACGAACTCGTGAAGCTAATTCTTCAGAGGCTCATGATTCACCGTGATTGATTCACCCCGTAACACCAAGATGTACCGGATTTGAAGGAAAGTTTCGTGGACAGTATGAAGAAGGATATTGCCGAGTACGAAAGCAAAGATGCGGCGTTTGTCAACGAGTAAAGGCGTAACATCGTGGAAGCCAGCAGGGTTACTTCAACCCTTGCCGATTCCCGATTGGAAATGGGAAAAACTTGGAATGGATTTTATCACAGGATTACCCAGAACCCGTTCAGGTTATGATTCCATCTGGATAGTGGTTGATCGTTTGACCAAGGTAGCTCATTTCATTCCCGTGAAGACTACCTATACCAGCGCTAAGTTAGCCAAGATATACATGACCAGGATCGCATGCCTGCATGGAGTTCCGAGGAGTATCGTGTCAGATAGAGGAACACAATTTACCTCAAAGTTTTGGAATCAATTGCATGAAACTTTGGGTACGAGGCTGGAGTTCAAGATGCCATCCGCAGCATGATGGATGCATCGAGAGAGTCAACCAGATCCCGGAGGACATGTTGAGAGCTTGCAGCGCTAGACTATGGGTCTAGCCGGATGATAATTTGCCATACACGGAGTTCTCGTGACAACAAATGCTTATCGCACCGATGCAAGATGGCCCCTTTCAAGCTCTATACGGAAGGAGATGCGTAACACCATTGTCGGGATGGTGTTGGAGATCGAAACTTTTCGTCCCGATCTTATCGTGAGATTCCAAGAGAAAGTCAAGCTGATTCGATAGACTCAAGATAGCTCACGAGGCGTAAGAGTTATGCCGACAAGAAACGAAGGAAGTAATCTTACGGGCGAGACCGGGCATATCTTCGCAGTGTCCTCACTGTGGAATCAAGAGATTCGTGTTAAAGGAAAGTTAGCACCCCGATTCATCGGGCCCCTACAAAATCCTCGAACGCCGTGGAGAAGTTGCTTACAAGCTGGAATTGCCGGAAGGATTGTCCGGAGTTCATGATGTCTTCCATGTTTCTCACCGAAGAAGTGTCATGCCGACATGGCCGATATTCTCGTTGAGAGACACAAGGCTTCTCTAGAGGCCATACAGCTCGACAAAGGATCTCGACTTATGAGTAGAAACCCGTCCGAATTCTCAAGACTGCGAATGTAGTCACCCGCAGCAAGATCATCAAGTTTTGCAAGGTGTCAGGAGTCACCACTCAAGAGGAAGCCACTGGGAGCGAGAAGAAGACCTCCTTCGAGACCACCCGCACCTATTTGTTAGCAACCCGAATCTCGAGGGCTAGATTCATCTTAAGGTGGTAGGTTTGTAACATCCCAAATTTCCTATTTGGAATGTTTTACAATTATAGCTAAGCATCTATGCATTCTGTTTGAATTTGAGTGGCATTTGAAGTTTCCAAGTTTTGAGTTGTTGGAAATTGAATTCAAAATTTTGGCAAAGGGAAAGCATTTCAAAAACTATGCCCGATAAATACTTGAGAAAAAGTATGAGAGGAGTAAACATGACACTCCAAAAATATCGTGAGGAAAAACATTGCCAAAAGGTTTGAATTCAAATTTGAGTTTTATTTGAATTTTGAAATAAATAAATTTTTATAAAGTTTGGATTTTGCCCCTGGAAAAATGTTCAAATGATAGGGAATATTCCCCTAATCATTTTGATATATATATATGTCCTATATAAAATATTTATATTTAAGTATTTTTCTCTATTTATTCAAAAAGGACCCAAAGGCGCGGCCAAACCTAACTGCCCAGCCTGGGGCCGAGGCGGCCCACCTGGCTGGGTTGCCACGGGCCAGCAGCCTTACAGCGCAGCCCAGCGCCCGACCGATCGGCCGACCGAGCCGCCGACCAACCCTTCCGCCGTCGGCCAATTTAACGCTGCGCTTCTCCTCTCTCACCGACACCGACCCACCGCCTTTCCTCGCTCCACGCCAACCACCGCCGCCGTCACGGAATCCCGAAAAAATCCGGATCGCCTCCCCGATCTTCTCCCTCAAGTCGACTTCTATATAAACCCCGAACCCTCGACCCGTTACCCTGCTTTCCTCGCTCGACCTCTCTCGCCGCATCCCGCCGAGCACTGCACCGCCGCCACGCATTGTTACCACCCCGGCCGCCTAACCCTCGAAGCCCCGACTCCACTGCCGACTTCGCTCACAAGATTGCCGGAGGTCTCCGCCGCCCCGACCACCGAGCCCCAAGACTGCGTCGTTACCGAGCCATTGCCGTCGACGATCGCCGGCGTCGCCACCACGGTAAGCCACCGGAGATCCCCGCCGCCGTTCGATCTAAATCCTACGGTGTAGATTAGATCCCCGAAGGGGTATGGTTTTTTTTTTAAATAGACCTGGTTTATTTTGGTTTAGTTAGTATGTTTGGTTAGACCGGCTCGACTCGGGTTATTCCCTGTTAAACGCGGGCGTATTTTAGTTATATTACGCCGAGCGCTAGATAGGCCCATTGCTACCGGTTTTCGCTTTTAGTTTTATTTTTAGTTTTCTGCTTTAATGTAATAGTTTCAGTTTTGTAAAATTCATATCTTTTAATCTACTTAATATTTTTAAGTGATTCTTTTTTGTTGGTTTGCAAATTTCTTATAGTTTCTGCAGAAAATATAATTAGCTATGTTAAAATTATTTAGAATTGCTTTTATTTTAGATTTAGACAGAATAGTAAATCTGCTATAAAGTGAGTTAGGAAAATTATTTTTAGTGATTCTTTTGTCACAACTTTGTTTTGACATTACCTAACCGTAGGAATTTATTTGGGCATTTTAGGATTAATAAAAAAATTAGTTTTAATCAGAATCATGTTATTCTTAATTAATTAACTAGCTACTGTTTTCCTATTGTTTTAGTTAGCAAATAAATTTATTTTCCATATGTGATAGATTATTCTAGGTTAGTTTCTGCTACTTTAGAGCATGAACTTTTATTTATAATAAATAAAACTTTTATTTTATTTTTCCTACTAGAATTTGCTTTAGGCCTAATAGGAGTTTTATAATAGATTTTAAAGTGATTCTTTTTGCTCCTAGTTGCTTGATGAATCCTTTTCTGTTAGGTAGCTTAAACCCATGCTTAGGTTCTGTTAAGAAAATTTTTGTTATGCAAAACTATTTTTAGTTGTTGCTTGAAGTAGGAAAACTTTGATTTGGTTTTTCTTTGAGTTTCCTTTGGTTTTGATTCGCTTGTTTTGTGTGTTTCATATTACTATGTCGTTATGTAGTGATCATATGTTGTATGCTTATTGTGGTTATTGTTTGCCTCGGTAGAATTTCCGGAGTGCGAAGCTTGCTACCACGAGTCCCTAGCTTACGAAGATCGTCAGCAAGGCAAGTCATTGATCATGTTTCTTTGTTTCTTTACAATACCTATGATTTTTATTGCATTAGAATTACCTCCCCACCATGCATGCAGTAGGTGAAATTTTGAAGTTATGTTCTTGAGTAGTATCATGAGGTAGGATGAACCAATTCCCCTTGTTACCATGACCCGGACGGCGAAGTTTATTTTTGCTATGCTCAGAGACGGGTTGGTTGAGTGAATTCATAAGGGAGATGTGAGAGTCTTAAAGATGATGACAACCCCATGACTTCAAGATCAAGATGGACTTCAAATTCACCATCGGGTGGAGGACGGTTGACGGCACCCCGAGAACCCAAGTGGTTGGCCGGGATGCATGGAGAAGCGCCATGACATCTTGCGGAAAGCTTCACCCAGCCACGAAGAGACGGATGTATACCCCATCGACCGGAAGCTTACCTGCAGCCGCAAGCCATTATGGGCTCGCTTGGTCAACCTTTAGTTGTGACTGGCCGACGGTACTACGAGATGTAGAAGAACGGTAGGATTGGATGGCATCGGCAAGGGTCGAGGAACTTCTTCAAGACCCTGTTGCTCGGGTTCCGCCTTCAAACACCATGAAGTGCGAAGACTTAAAAGGAGGGAATGATTCTTGCGGGGTAAAGTGCGCAAAACCTCTCAGAGAGAAAAGATCTAATCGACAGCCGTGTCCCTGCTATGCATAATTTGAGCCTCGAACTTGGAAGTATTCTAAATCTCAACACCAAATTAATAATTTAATTGAGGGGTTATGACTTAATAATTTGGAAATGAGACATTGGTTGGCGGAACCATCTCAATAACTACCAACAATTTTGTAGTATTTGCAAGCAAGTCCATCAGAGTAGGGAAAAACTGCTTTTCGCAAAATGATGAAACTTAGAGCCCCACAAACAAATTGCATATAGTAATAGTAATATTTTATTGTTCTCTTCATGACTTGCCAAAGATATTCAAAATAATGACCTACACGGCTGCAACGCCTTATGTTGCGTTGCAGAGGATTATTCCGATCAGGAGTGAGGCTACGATCCGCGCTTGGCGATCGCCTTTGAGCCTGGATGGACTCGCTATTCTTCTACGCTCAGCCTT
>CM038675.1:533333475-533340975 GCA_021605145.1 Aegilops bicornis | reverse complement strand
AAAGACTCGATATGAGAATCGTGTAATAAATTCAGGTGTGATTGAACTTTGATTATTTCATCAATGTAGTGTGAGTGCCAAAGATGATCTTGGGATGGCATGCTGTATACGTAGACTTGACCGATTTTGGGTCGTCGCTACAAACAACAGCAACAACAGCAAAAATAAACAACAACAACAACAACAACAACAACAACAACAACAACAACAACAACAACAACAACAACAACAACAACAACAACAACAACAACAACAACAACAACAACAACAACAACAACAACAACAACAACAACAACAACAACAACAACAACAACAACAACAACAACAACAACAACAACAACATGTAGCGACCCGACCTCAGACGGTCAAGCCTCTGTGTATCTGTGCCATCCCTGGATCAGTATGCTGGCACACACAGTACATCAATGTATATATCAAAGTGCAATCACATGCATAAATAACGTAAAACTGATATATACCTCATAATACTCGCCGGAAACAATCAAACGGGTGTGGAGTCCCATCAACGCCATCGGGCAAAGTTGAGTGTAGACCGTAACTCAGATCGTAACTCTTACTGCCGAGGAAAATATCTCGCAACATGATACGTTGCAGCCTTGTAGGTCGTAAAGACATTGAATGTACCTACAAGATCACAATATGAATAAACAGATGGTAAAACTATACTATATGCAATTTGGCTTTGTGTGGCTCAGATCTCGAAGTTTTGTTTGGCGAAAAGCTGATTTTATTTTACCTACATCAAAGGAATAGAATGAAGTCTGTACTATGGAGTTTCCTGTCATGACATGGTTCCGCCCAACCGATGTCTCATAGCCCAAAATCATCATAAGTTGCCCACAATTAAGTTATCAATCCGGTGTTGAGAGTTCCGAGATAGATCCAAGTCCAGATGCTCAAATTGTCCGCTACACGGGGACACGGCTAATCGATTAGGTTTAAAACCCTCTCGCAGAGGTTTGTACACTTTACCCGCAAGATTCGATCCTCTTTTACGCTTCTCGCACTTCGTAGTGTTTGAGAACAAGATGACCAAACATGGTCTTCCAAAGAGTCCTTCCGACCACCGTCTGCACTCATCCAATCCTACCGCTATTCTACATCTCGCTAGTACCGCCCCCAGCCAGAGTCACCACTAAGGTCAACCAAGCCAGAGCCCATAATGACTTGCGGTTGCACGTAAGCTTCCGGCATGAAGTATTCTTCCGTCTTTGAGTCCTGGTGAAGCTTCAAAGATGTCATGGCGCTTCTCCATGCATCCCTACCAACCATCGGTTTCTCCTGTGGTGCCTGCCAACCGCCCTTCACCCAAGAGTGTGTATTGTATTCTTGTCTCGAGTCTTGAAGTCTTGAGGTCTTGAAGGTGCAGCCCTTGCAGATTCCATCATGGAGTTGTCGCCATCGACGTAGAGTCCTCCTTCTTCACACCACCTGCAGCACTCATACCAAACCCCGCCTACTATAGCGTAGCATTAAAATAAAATATCGCCCCCGGCTTGGTAATGTAAGGTGATGGGTTCCTACCTCATGCATACCACTCAACTACAAGAATTTCAATATCACTACTGAGGGTGGTTGCAATGGTGCCACTAAATGCAATAAAACATAGGTAAGAAAAGCATGGTCAAAGTGAACTTGCTCGGTTGACGATCTTCGAAAGAAACTAGGGTTTCAGAGTAGTAATCTTCAGACTCGGAAAGTCTACCGAGGCAAACAATAACTATAATAAGCACATAGCAATAGGACCACATAACACAACATAACAAAAGTAACACAACAAAACAATCAAAACCAATCCAAAAAAGAGAAACTCAAAGAAACCAATTCAAAGTTTTTCCTACTCCAAACAATAGCTAAAATAGTTTTTATATAACAAAAATTTTCTAACACAACCTAGTCATGGTTTTAGGTTAACTAAACAGAAAAGGATTCACTAAGCAACTAGAGCAAAAAGAATTAATTTAAAAGCTATTATAAAACTCATTTTAGGCCTAATCCAATTTCCATTAAGAAATTAATTTAAAACTTTTATTAATTATAAATAAAAGTTCATCTAATGGAGCAATGTAACTAACCTAGAATAACTAATCACAAGTTAAAAATAAATTCATTTACTAATTAATTAAATAGGAAAACAGGAACTAGTTAATTAATTAGGATTAATAGGATTCTGTCTAAAACTAATTATTTATTAATCCTAAAATACCCAAATTAATTTCTAGGGTTTGGCAATGTCAAAATAAAGTGGTGACAAAAAATAATCATGCAAAAATAATTTTTCTAACTAAAGTTATAGCAGATTTACTATTCTGACTAAAACTAAATTAAAGCATTTTTAATTATTTTTAACATAGCTAAATATATATTCTACAGAAACTACATAAAATTTGCAATCCAACAAAAAAGAATCATCTAAAATAATAAACAGAATAAAAGATATGAATTTTTGAAAACAAAACTATTCTCGCTAAAACAGAAAATCAAATTAAAAGAAAAAGGCCTAATGGGCCTAAACTACGACTGCAAGCGTCAAATAGCCTAAACGGGCCTAGTGGTTAAATTAAAACGGACCAAGCTAAAATAAAAAACCTCAACTAAATGAACCGTGAACGAACCGGCCGTTTTCTGTAATAAAACATACCCTTCTGGTTCAATCTCAGCCGTGAGATGGGGATCGACGGATGAGGGGCTCTCGGTGACTTCTGCTGCTCAAGTACAACGCGGCGGCGAGAGTGCGGGCGAGGGCTCCCGGGCGCCGGTGAGGCTGGGAAGCGCTGGCCTCAAAGCTGTGAGTTTTGGGAAGGGTTTGGTGGAGTCGGGGTGGTTTGGGAGGGTAGGGGCGCCGACGGCGGGCGCATAATGGCGGCGGTATGAAGCCGGCCCGGCGAGCACGAGCGGGAGGGAGAGGAGGTCCCACAGGGGGCGAGGGGAAAACGGGGAAAAGTGTAGGGGGGTTTATAGGGCGGGGGCCTGGCCGGGAGGGAAGGGGATCGGGAGGGTATCGGGCATCCCGGATCCTTCTGGATCCCGCGATCCGCGCATGGCGACGGCGTGGGCGTGGGCGAGGGTAGGGGATGGTGCAAGGGCCCATGGGTCGCTGAGAGAGAGAGGCGAGGCGAAGGCGTGGTCGCCACAGGCCAGAGCGAGTGGAGGGAGAGGGGAGCCGGTGGCTTCGGCCCAGGGTCGGGGTTGCCTCGCGGTACCGGCCAGGCCAGTGGGAGGTGGCAAGGCCGGTCACAGGGTCAGACTGGTGGCGCCCGGATTTTCCTTTAAATTTTTTAAATAAAACAAAACAGAAATAAAACAATATCTATAAATATTTTATATAGGGTATATATATACCAAAATGATCAGGGAAATATTCCCTTTCATTTGAACATTTTTCCAAAGGCAAAATCCAAACTTTATAAAAATTCATTTTTTTCAAATTCAAATAAATCTCAAGTTTGAATTCAAAACTTTTGGCATTGTTTTCCTCTGATATTTTTGGAGTGTCATGTTTGCTCCTCATACTTTTGATCAAGTATTTATCAGTCATAGTTTTTGAAATGTTTCCCACATGCCAAAGTTTGAAATTCAAATTCAAAACTCAAAATTTGAAAGAGGGTTTCAAAGCACTTTCAAATGATTTTCAACTTGATTCATTATAACTTCCAACTCATATTTCATATAATTGAAGAAGTCATTTTATCTTCCCTCATGAAAATCATTGAGTTGCATAAAGCTTTGAATTTGAAAACTTCCCAAATGAAATTCAAATCTTTTCCAAAACCCTACTCATTTCAAAATGGAAGAAGTCATGTCATCTTCACTCTAGGTTTTGGTGTTGAAATGAACTTGAGTTCAATTGGGATCCAAAAATGCAAAATGGAAAGTTTGGGAAAGTCATTTCATTCCTCTCATTCAACTTTCAAAAGTTTCTAATTTCCACTCAATTCCATTCAATCAATCACCAAACAATCGACAACAACCATAGTTATTTATTTATTATAACATTCCAAAATTTAGAATTTTGGGATGTTATGATTCTTAAACCTACCAAAATAATAATAAAGTGATCCTAGCCTTCTAGATTCGAAGACATCAAGAACAAGAAACTAGGCCAGGGTCGATAAAATGAGTCAAATCGTCCTGGTCTGAAGTCATCACCGAACAAATAATAGCAAGCAGACCCTTAATTTGGTTCCAACAAGAAATACATTCATAGACCAATTAAATAACATAATAGATGCGTCGATAGGTTCAGATAAATGTAATGCACTCCTTGAAATCTCGACAGCCACAGCAAAAACTCATCACTAGGTGTTTCCTCAAAATGAGGCATCTCTTAAATGTGAATTACCTGGTAGTTATATTATTCTCTATGCGACCGGGATAATAAACTACATAGAATTCAGGGTGGTCTGAAGAAAAGAATTATCAGGTTTGCTTCAAACTCGATGGAGATTGCAACAAAAAGGGATCATAAGCTAACCACCCGGTTGGCCATACAAATGGGTAATGAAACCAAAATTTGCTCAAGTGTTTATGTCTAACATGGTCATTTACCGAAGCAACAACTCCGATCGATCAACAACTTTCATCAATAAGGTTTTAGGGGATGAGAAGATGTAGGAAGAACACAAATAAGCAAAGTACTCATATTTGTTTTTTTGTGAATAACATCTAAATCAAATAAACATTAAATGAATAAAGCCAAACTGCCCATTCAACGAAAGTATTCTGATTTCACTAATCAAATTCCGTCAAAATCCTAGGAATTTGCCCTTGAAGTAACAAATCATCAGTAACTCTCAAAATCTTTTCATTTGTACTGATACAATAAATTCACGTGGTTATGGGACTCAATGACAAACAACTTTAACTATTTGAGGATAAACTTTTATATCTAGACATGTGAGGCACTAAATAAACAGATCATAAATAAAAACATATCATCCTGCCCAAATAACAAAATCGCAATAAATATTATCGTGTCTTCAAGGTAGTTCATGACCCCAACAACCGAACATATACCAACTAAAATTTCATCCTCGAACTAATTACACTGTGTTCTATCAACACATACCGGCCACAACAAAGATATCAATGTATATATCATTGATTTTATGAACAAATAAATCGACAAATAAGCCGTAATAAATAGCGGCATAAATAATGGGTTACTTCCAACGCATCAAAAATACCATAACGCTTCAGGATTACGCAAAAGAAGAGTGGCAGGTTGAAGAACTGTAAATTATTTTGCAGACTTGTAGACCATGTGCATTTTCAACTAATGCCTATGACTTTCGCAAAGTTTGTGGTCAAGACATTGAAATGTAACAGACCAAATATGTAAATAATGATAACAAGCAATTTCTTCTGAAATGATTGGATCTGGTTTTTCGTCAACTCCAATGAAATGTATCATGAACATCATAAGGATCAAATATCGTAGACCTGGATACTTTCATTAGAATACTGTGAACCGAAGTCTCATAGAAAATAAGTACGGAACTGATCAAACTCAAATAGAATCTGCCCAATGGGGTTACATCCATGAGTTCAATATGAAGTTTAATAACCTTCAATGAAACCACACGGTACAATAAATAGTAAGCATACCAAATGAATACACCTAGCCCACAATCAATTTGAACAACAATGACGAATCAAACATTGACATTCACACTGTGACTATGGTAACTACTGCTTTTCTCTTCAAGTAGTACCGCTCTCAAATGGAATAAGCCACTGTAAGATCAACAAGTGACATCTTTTTGCTCCCGTGAGACAATAAGTTCTATTAAATCCTTGTATTTAAGTAAGCCCTCAGATTACCTTCATGCATACTGCCAACCATCGAAGATTTCCTGGCCAAAGCAGCCCGAAGTTCGTCCGTAGTATTCTTGTTCATCAATAAAGGCAAATGCAGATTCATCAGGTGGAGAACAATACAATCCTCCTCAAATATGAATATAACAACTTGTATATGCGAAAATAAAAACAAAGTTTCGCACCCAAGCATAAAGTAAATCAAAGGAAATTTGAACCTACTTCAAAGTCACATTTAATGTCATGAAGGCAATGTAAATGCCTTCTTTCTAAGAAAATTAAAGTGAAGCACACATTTTCAAAGACAGGTAGTAGTTGCATGATTCACTAAATAACAACATAATAAGACATAGAAGGAGTTTAAAGAACAACAAATTAACAAATAAAACAAATCATCTTCTCAAGAGAAATACAGAAACATAAATTGTTGGAGACAAGTAAAATAGTAATAACAACCTCATAATAGCCAAGTGGTTTTAGGCAAAATGAAAAAAGATACTACAAACTAACAAAAAAATTAATAAAATATTATAAAAACTCATTTTTGAGCACGCTCCATGGATAATTCAAAACTAAGTAATTATAAATATCATACGGAAATAAATAAACAATAAATACTACACATACAAATCAGTGGATATAAACTCTAATTAAATGGAAAATTGTTTTATTGAAGTTTCAAAAAATAGACAACATGGTCGTCAAACACATTAATTACTCTAAAAATACCCAATACCAGCAAACAACATAAATAAATGGTGACTATAAATAGCTAACAGATAAATACTCATTCTCCAAATTAATGCAGACATCACTAAAACTAAATTAAAGCAACATGTTTTATCATAGCTAACACTATCCAACATCGTTTGCAACTCAACAAGAATGACCGGGAATAATAAATGCATTAGAATAAGATCAGAATTTTGTAACAGTCTATCTCGCCACGATCAAATTCTCACGCTAAACTCACCATCGAATTACGATAACAGCTTCAAAGTCAACAAGACCCTTAAAACTGCGGCACGATGCTTCCTACTAAATTATTCCGCTTAAACTACGAGCAATACTCTTCGGTTCAACAGCTGAAATTCCGTCCACCATAGAGTGCGCGCATGCTTCATCCTGGAGTAAGACCAGTAAGCCTGTGACCTCCAACAAGGATTGGCTAACAGAAGAGTTTTTTACCACTGAGAATACCATAAAACTTCCTGATAGGCTTAATCAAGGATACAAGATTGAGAGTGACTTCCTTCCTGATCCACTCAAAGAATATACTATGTAGATTCAAAAATGCAGCTGAAGAATATAGCAAAAACAACAGGAACTGGCTTAAGAACTCCTCATAGAGGACCTCATCGGGCTCAGGTGGTTTAATACAATAACAATTTAAAAATTTCTTAATAAATAGGTACAAAACAGCAACAACAATAAACAATTGAAACAATATTTATAACAAAATTTCTTAAATAAATATGTCACTTTAGAACTATAACAACAAAATTATTGAAATATTCTCAAGCACAAAAATTCAAAATCCAAACTCAATATAAAAAATAAGTTTTCAACTAAATAAAACTTACATTTGAATAAAAATGCAATCTAAACACTTTTATTTGTTTCTTCCATAATTGCAAAATACAAATAAAAACAATAATGGAA
>CM038675.1:533313480-533328375 GCA_021605145.1 Aegilops bicornis | reverse complement strand
AGAATAAATAACAACAAATAAATAACAATAATAAATAACAATAAATAACAACAACAACAACAAATAACAACAACAAATAACAAATAACAATAACAACAATAAATAACAACAAATAACAATAACAACAAATAAATAACAACAACAATAACAATAAATAAACAATAACAACAAATAACAATAAATAAATAACAATAACAATAAATAACAACAATAACAACAAATAACAATAAATAACAAATAACAACAATAACAAATAACAATAAATAACAACAATAACAACAAATAAATAACAAATAAATAAATAAATAACAACAACAACAACAATAAATAACAATAAACAACAAATAACAACAACAAATAACAACAACAATAAATAACAATAACAACAAATAAATAAATAACAACAACAACAATAACAACAACAATAAATAAAGAATAATAAACAATAAATAACAAATAACAACAACAATAAATAACAAACAACAATAAACAATAAATAATAAAGACTAACAAATAACACTAATAAATAACAAACAAAGAATAACAATAAATAACAACAAGAATAACAACAAATAAACAATAACAACAACAACAACAAATAACAATAACAACAACAACATACAACAACAACAATAAATAACACTAACAACACTACTAATTACAACTAACAACAACAACAATCACTAATAACACTACAACTAACAACAACAACATAAATAAACAACAACAACAAATAAATAAACAAATAACAACACCAACAACAACAAATAACAATAACAACAATAATAACACCAAATAAATAACAACAACAACAAATAACAATAACAATAACAATAACAACAACAACAACAAATAACAACAATAACAACAACAAATAACAACAACAACAATAAATAACAACAACAACAACAACAACAATAAATAACAACAAATAAATAACAATAATAAATAACAACAACAATAATAAATAAATAAATAACAACAACAAATAAATAACAACAACAACAACAACAACAACAAATAACAACAAATAAATGTAACAACAACAACAACAACAATTCAACAAATAACAACAACAACAACAACAATAACAACAATGAACAATAACAAAGAATAACAAATAACAAAGAATAACAAAGAATAACAATAACAAATGAATAACAAATAATAACAATAAATAAACAACAACAACAACAATAAATAATAACAACAACAATAACACCAACAACAATAAATAATAAAGAATAACAATAATAAATAAATAACAATAAACAATAACAATAACCACAATAGAATAACAATAATAAATAAATAACAATAAATAAATAAATAAATAACAATAACAACAAATAACAATAAACAACCACTCAAACAATAATAACAACAACAAATAACAACAACAATAACAAAGAATAAATAACAACAATAATAAGGAATAAATAAATAACAATAAATAAACAAATAATAACAACAAATAAATAACAAATAACAACAAACAAATAAATAACAAAGAATAAATAATAACAAGAACAAATAAATAAATACAACAAATAACAATAATAAATAAAATAACAACAACAACAATAACAACAAAGAATAAATAACAATAAATAAATAAATAAATAATAAATAACAATAAATAACAATAATTCAATAAATAAATAACAATAATAAATAACAATAAATAAATAATAAATAACAATAAATAAATAATAAATAAATAAATAACAAAGAATAACAATAAATAAATAATAACAAGAATAAATAAATAATAACAACAATAAATAACAACAACAATAACAATAAATAACAATAACAAAGAATAACAATAACAATAAAGAATAATAACAATAACAAGAATAAATAAATAATAATAACAATAACAAAGAATAATAACAATAATAAAGAACAATAAATAACAACAATAACAACGTAACAAACAATAAATAAATAAATAACAACAATAAATAAATAACAACAACAAATAACAATAAATAACAAATAAACAACAACAATAAACAACAACAACAAATAACAATAACAACAAATAAATAACAATAACAATAACAATAACAAACAACAACAAATAAATAATAAATAATCAACAACAACAACAATAACAATAAATAACAAGAATAAATAACAATAACAACAATAATAAATAAATAAAGTAAATAACAATAATAAATAACAAAGACTAATAATAAGAATAACAACAACAATAATAAATAGAAGTACAACAAATAAATCAATAACAAATAAATAAATAACAATAAAGAATAACAATAATAATAAATAAATAACAATAACAACAACAATAACAATAATAATAATAATAACAAAGAATAAATAAAGAATAAATAACAAAGAACAAGAATAAAACAAGAACATGTTAAATAAATAACAACAACAACAACAACAATAACAACAATAACAACAACAACAAACAACAATAACACCAATAAATAACAAAGAATAAACAATAAATAAATAAATAAATAAACAACAACAACAATAAATAAATAATAGTCAATAAATAACAATAACAACAACACTAACAACAATGTTAATAACACCAATAAAGACTGCTAACACAAAGAACAATAAATAATAACAAAGAATAACAACAATAACAATAAATAACAACAACAAATAACAATAAAGAAATAAATAACAAATAAATGTAAATAAATAAATAAATAGAATAATAACAATAACAATAACAATAAATAATAATAAATAAATAACAACAATAAATAAATAAATACAATAACAATAACAACAATAAATAAACAACAACAACAACAACAATAAATAACAATAACAATAAATAAATAAATAACAATAACAATAACAATAAAGAATAAATAACAACAATAAATAAATAACAATAATCAGTAAATAAATAATAAAGAATAACAACTTATAACAATAATAACAACAACAAATAACAAATAAATAACAACAAATAACAACAATAAATAAATAACAACAATAACAACAAATAAATAAATAATTCAAGAACAAATAACAATAACAACAAATAACAACAACAACAACAACAACAACAACAATAAATAACAACAACAACAACAACAACAACAACAACAACAACAACAACAACAACAACAACAACAACAACAACAACAACAACAACAACAATAACAATAAATAACAACAACAATAACAACAACAACAAACAATAACAACAACAACAATAACAATAACAATAAATAACAACAAATAAACAATAAATAAATAACAATAAATAAATAAATAAATAAACAATAACAACAATAAATAAATAAATAACAACAACAAATAAATAACAATAAATAAACAATAAATAAATAACAACAATAACAAATAAATAACAATAAACAATAACAAATAAATAACAATAAATAAATAACAATAATAAATAAATAACAACAATAACAATAAATAAATAAATAAATAAACAATAACAAGAATAACAATAATAAATCATAATAAATAAATAAATAACAACAACAACAAATAACAATAAATAACAATAAATAATAATAACAATAAATAATAACAAAGAATAACAACAATAAATAAATAATAATAACAAATAACAACAACAACAACAACAACAATAAATAACAACAAATAAATAACAATAACAATAACAATAACAAATAACAATAAATAAACAAATAACAACAACAACAAGAATAACAAGAACAACAATAAATAAATAATAACAATAACAACAATAACAATAAATAACAATAATAACAAATAAATAAACAATAAATAAATAAATAAATAAATAACAATAACAACAATAACAATAAATAACAATAACAATAAATAACAATAAATAAATAAAATAACAACAATAAACAATAACAACAACAATAAATAAACAATAACAACAAATAACAAATAAATAACAACAATAACAACAACAATAAATAAATAACAACAATAACAACAACAAATAAACAATAACAACAATAACAAATAACAACATAACAATAACAACAATAACAACAACAATAAATAACAACAACAAATAAATAAATAAATAAATAAATAACAAATAAATAACAACAATAAATAAATAACAACAAATAACAACAGAATAACAATAACAATAACAATAAATAACAATAACAAATAAATAAATAAATAAATAAATAACAATAACAATAATAATAAATAAATAAATAAATAAATAACAACAATAAATAACAACAAACAACAACAACAACAACAACAACAATAAATAAATAACAACAATAAATAAACAATAACAATAATAAATAAATAAATAACAACAACAATAACAACAACAACAAATAACAAAACCAATAAAGAATAAATAAATAACAATAACAACAAGAATAAATAACAACAAGAACAACAATAACAACAATAATAAATAAATAACAATAAAGAATAACAACAATAAATAATAAAGAATAACAAATAACAACAAATAAATAAATAACAACAACAACAAATAAATAACAACAATAACAACAATAAATAACAATAAATAACAACAAAAATAACAACAATAAACAACAAATAACAAAGAATAATAAATAACAACAATAAATAACAACAACAATAACAACAAATAAATAACAATAAATAACAATAACAATAATAACAACAAATAAAGAATAACAATAACAAATAAATAAATAAATAACAACAATAAATAAATAACAACAATAAATAAATAAATAACAATAAATAACAACAACAATAAATAATAAATAAATAAATAACAATAACAATAACAATAACAATAACAATAACAATAACAACAAATAAATAACAACAAATAATAAATAAATAAATAAATAACAACAATAAATAAATAATAAATAACAATAACAACAAATAACAACAAATAAATAAATAACAACAACAACAACAATAAATAACAACAAATAACAACAACAACAAATAAACAACAATAATAAACAAATAAATAACAACAATAAAAGAATAAATAACAATAACAACAACAACAATAACAAAGACAATAAATAACAAAGAATAACAATAATAAATAACAAATAAATAAACAAATAAATAACAACAATAACAACAAATAAATAATAATAAATAACAACAACAACAAATAAATAACAATAAATAACAATAAATAACAACAACAACAACAATAAATAAACAACAATAAATAACAACACCAATAACAACAACAACAACAATAACAATAACAACAAATAAACAATAAATAAATAACAACAACAACAAATAAATAACAACAACAATAAATAACAACAACAACAACAATAAATAAATAACAACAACAATAACAACAACAATAAATAAATAACATAAATAAATAACAACAACAAATAACAACAAATAACAACAACAAATAATAACAACAAATAATAAATAAATAATAAATAAAACAACAACAATAATAAATAAATAAATAACAATAAATAACAACAATAAATAAATAAATAACAGCACAATAAATAAATAAATAAACAATAAATAAATAACAATAAATAAATAAATAAAACAATAACAATAATAAATAACAACAACAACAATAAATAAATAACAAATAATAAATAAATAAATAAAACAATAAATAAATACCATAAATACCACACAATAACAATAAATAAATAAATAAATAAATAACAATAAATAACAAATAAATAACAACAACAATAAATAACAACAACAACAATAAATAACAACAATAACAACAATAACAACAATAACAATAAATAACACCACCAACAAATAACAAAGAATAACAACAACAACAACAACAACAACAAATAACAACAACAACAACAACAACAACAATAACAAATAAATAACAACAACAACAATAACAACAATAACAACAATAACAACAACAACAACAACAACAACAACAAATAACAACAATAACAAAATAACAACAACAACAATAACAACAACAACAAATAAATAAATAAATAAATAACAATAAATAATAAATAAATAATAACAATAACAATAAATAAATAAATAAATAACAATAATAACAATAATAACAATAAATAATAATAAATAAATAAATAAACAAATAAATAACAATAAATAACAATAAATAAATAACAATAATAAATAACAATAAATAATAAATAATAAATAAATAACAATAAATAAATAAATAAATAAATAAATAACAATAACAATAAATAACAATAAATAAATAATAAATAACAAATAACAATAAATAAATAAATAAATAACAACAATAAATAAATAACAATAACAATAAATAACAAATAAATAACAAGAATAAATAAATAAATAAATAATAATAAATAACAACAAGAATAAATAAATAATAACAAATAAACAATAACAACAATAACAATAACAATAACAAATAACAACAACAATAACAATAACATAAATAACAACAAATAATAACAACAAATAACAATAAATAAATAACAACAACAATAACAATAACAACAAATAACAACAATAACAACAACAACAACAACAACAACAATAACAATAAATAAATAACAATAACAACAATAAATAAATAAATAACAATAAATAAATAACAAATAAATAACAATAACAACAATAAATAAATAAATAACAACAACAACAACAACAACAATAACAACAATAAATAACAATAAATAAATAAATAACAAGAATAACAATAAATAAATAACAATAAATAAATAACAATAAATAAATAACAATAATAATAAGAATAACAACAATAAAGTAATAAATAATAAATAACAATAACAATAAATAAATAAATAAATAAATAACAACAACAACAACAACAAATAACAACAACAAATAAATAACAACAACAATAAATAACAACAACAACAATAACAACAACAACAATAAATAAAATAAATAACAATAAATAACAACAACAACAACAACAATAAATAAATAAATAAATAAATAACAATAAACAACAACAATAACAACAATAACAAATAAATAACAATAAATAAATAACAATAAATAAATAAATAAATAATAAATAAATAACAATAAATAACAAATAAATAAATAACAACAATAACAACAACAATAAATAACAATAAACAACAAATAATAACAATAACAAATAATCAATAACAAAGAATAATAACAATAATAAATAATAAATAA
Organism: Aegilops bicornis; assembly: GCA_021605145.1. Taxonomy (NCBI): domain Eukaryota; kingdom Viridiplantae; phylum Streptophyta; class Magnoliopsida; order Poales; family Poaceae; genus Aegilops; species Aegilops bicornis. The sequence goes on along the minus strand of CM038675.1, from coordinate 533,321,214 downwards.
TAACAACAAATAATAAATAACAATAAATAAATAACAATAAATAAATAACAATAATAACAATAAATAAATAATAAATAACAATAAATAAATAAATAATAATAAATAACAAGAATAACAATAACAACAATAAATAAATAACAACAATAACAATAACAATAATAACAATAACAATAAATAAATAATAACAAATAAATAAATAAATAAATAACAATAACAACAATAACAACAACAATAACAATAAATAACAACAAATAAATAACAATAAATAAATAACAACAATAAATAAATAAATAAATAACAACAACAATAAATAAATAACAACAACAACAACAACAATAACAACAACAATAAATAACAATAAATAACAATAAATAACAACAAATAATAAATAAATAAATAAATAACAACAAATAAATAAATAAATAACAATAACAATAACAATAATAACAATAAATAAATAAATAAATAACAATAACAATAACAATAACAATAACAATAACAACAACAACAACAATAAACAATAACAATAAATAACAACAATAAATAACAATAAATAAATAACAATAAATAAATAAATAACAATAACAATAAATAAATAACAACAACAACAACAACAACAACAATAACAACAATAACAACAACAAATAAATAACAATAACAAATAAATAAATAATAAATAAATAAATAACAATAAATAAATAAATAAATAAATAACAATAACAACAACAAATAAATAACAATAAATAAATAACAATAAATAAATAAATAACAATAACAAATAAATAACAACAATAACAATAACAATAACAGAATAACACATAAATAAATATGAATAACAAATAACAATAAATAACAATAACAATAACAAATAAATAAATAACAACAATAACAACAATAACAACAATAAATAAATAAATAAATAAATAAATAATAAATAAATAACAATAACAATAATAAATAAATAACAATAAATAAAGAATAACAACAACAACAATAACAAATAAATAACAATAACAACAAATAAATAACAAATAACAACAATAATAAATAACAACAACAACAACAATAACAACAACAACAAACAACAACAACAACAACAACAACAAATAACAACAACAACAACAACAACAACAACAACAACAAATAACAACAACAACAATAACAAATAAATAAATAACAACAATAAATAAATAAATAACAATAAATAAATAACAATAAATAACAACAATAAATAACAATAATAACAATAAATAAATAAATAACAATAAATAAATAAATAAATAAATAACAATAAATAAATAATAAATAACACCAATAAATAACAATAACAATAACAATAAATAAATAAATAAATAAATAACAATAAATAAATAAATAACAATAAATAAATAACAATAACAACAATAATAACAATAATAACAATAAACAACAAATAAATAAATAACAACAATAAATAAATAAATAAATAAATAACAAATAACAATAACAACAAATAACAACAATAAATAACAAGAATAATAACAATAAATAACAACAACAATAACAAATAAATAACAACAATAACAATAACAACAACAATAACAAATAACAACAACAACAACAATAACAACAACAATAACAACAACAACAACAACAAATAACAACAACCACTAATAATAAATAAATAACAACAATAACAACAACAACAACAACAACAACAATAACAATAACAATAACAATAAATAATAAATAAATAACAACAACAACAACAATAACAATAACAATAACAATAACAACAAATAAATAAATAACAATAAATAACAACAACAACAACAATAATAAATAACAATAAATAAATAACAAATAAATAACAATAATAATAAATAAATAAATAAATAAACAACAAATAAATAATAAATAAATAACAATAAATAACAATAAATAAATAAATAACAACAACAATAAATAACAAATAAATAATAACAATAAATAATAACAAATAACAAAGAATAACAACAACAATAACAATAAAGAATAATAACAACAAACAATAATAAATAAATAACAAGAATAACAAAGAATAACAATAACAATAACAAGAACAAATAAATAACAACAATAAATAACAACAACAAATAACAAACAAGAATAAATAAACAAATAACAACAAATAAATAACAATAACAACAACAATAAATAAATAACAACAATAACAACAACAAATAACAACAATAACAACAACAACAACAACAACAAATAAATAAATAAATAACAACAAATAACAACAACAAATAACAATAACAACAACAATAAATAACAACAATAAACAACAATAAATAAATAACAATAAATAACAATAAATAAATAAATAACAATAAACAACAACAAATAAATAATAACAACAACAATAACAATAAATAACAACAACAATAACAACAATAAATAATAAATAAATAACAATAACAACAACAATAAATAAATAAATAATAATAATAAATAACAATAACAATAATAACAATAAATAAATAAATAAATAACAATAAATAACAACAACAATAAATAATAAATAACAATAAATAAATAACAATAAATAACAATAACAAATAACAATAAATAAATAAATAACAATAAATAACAATAACAATAAATAAATAAATAACAACAAATAACAAATAACAACAACAACAACAACAACAACAATAACAATAAATAAATAATAACAAATAACAAACAACAAATAACAATAAATAAATAACAACAATAACAACAATAACAATAACAACAAATAAACAATAAATAACATATAACAACAACAACAATAACAACAATAACAACAACAATAACAACAATAAATAAATAAATAACAATAACAATAAATAAATAATAACAATAAATAAATAAATAACATAACAACAATAATAACAACAACAATAAATAACAATAAATAACAACAATAAATAACAATAACAATAAATAAATAACAACAACAACAATAAATAACAAATAATAACAAATAACAACAACAATAAACAATAACAACAATAAATAACAATAACAATAACAACAACAATAATAAACAACAATAATAAATAACAACAACAATAACAATAACAAATAATAACAACAATAACAACAATAAATAAAGAATAAATAAACAATAACAACAACAACAATAAATAACAACAACAAATAACAACAACAATAACAACAACAACAAATAACAACAACATAATAAATAATAAATAACAACAATAACAACAACAATAACAACAACAATAAATAAATAAATAAATAAATAACAACAATAATAACAATAAATAACAATAACAATAAATAAATAAATAAATAAATAACAAATAACAATAACAATAACAATAACAATAAATAATAAATAACAATAACAATAACAACAATAAATACAATAACAACAATAACAATAAATAACAACAACAATAATAAATAACAATAAATAACAAATAAATAAATAACAACAATAAATAAATAACAATAACAATAAAATAACAAATAAATAAATAAATAACAATAACAATAAATAACAATAAATAAATAAATAAATAACAATAATAATAATAAATAACAACAATAACAATAAATAACACTAATAACAACAATAAATAAATAACAATAACAATAAATAAATAACAACAATAAATAATAAATAAATAAATAACAAATAACAATAATAAATAACAATAAATAATAAATAAATAAATAAATAACAATAACAATAACAATAAAGAACAAATAAATAACAATAAATAAATAACAGAATAATAAATAAATAGAATAACAATAAATAACAATAAATAAATAACAATAAATAACAATAACAACAACAACAATAACAACAAATAAATAAATAACAATAAATAATAAATAAATAACAACAATAAATAACAATAACACCAACAATAACAACAAATAACAATAACAACAACAACAATAACAACAACAACAATAAATAACAACAACAACAACAACAATAACAATAAATAACAACAAGAATAAATAAATAACAATAACAACAACAATAACAATAACAATAACAATAAATAAATAACAACAATAATAATAATAACAATAACAAATAAATAAATAACAATAAATAAATAAATAACAACAAATAAATAAATAAATAACAAATAACAATAAATAACAATAAATAACAACAATAAATAAATAACAATAAATAACAATAAATAAATAACAATAATAAATAACAATAAATAACAATAACAAATAAATAACAACAATAACAATAACAATAATAAATAACAATAAATAACAATAAATAAATAACAATAACAAATAACAATAAATAACAACAATAACAACAATAATAAATAACAATAAATAAATAAATAACAACAATTAACAATAAATAAATAATAACAACAACAACAACAATAAATAACAATAACAACAACAACAATAAATAACAACAAATAAATAACAACAATAAATAAATAAATAACAACAATAAATAACAAATAAATAACAACAATAAATAACAATAAATAATAATAAATAAACAACAATAACAAATAAACAAATAACAATAAATAAATAAATAACAACAATAACAATAACAACAACAACAAATAACAATAAATAACAAATAACAATAAATAAATAATAACAAATAACAACAATAAATAACAACAAATAACAAATAAATAACAACAACAATAAATAACAACAATAACAATAACAATAAACAATAACAATAAATAACAACAATAAATAACAATAAATAAATAACAAATAATAACAATAACAATAACAACAACAATAACAAATAACAACAATAACAATAAATAAATAACAATAAATAACAATAAATAAATAATAAATAAATAATAACAATAAATAAATAACAATAAATAACAATAAATAACAAATAACAACAATAACAAATAACAATAACAATAACAACAATAACAACAACAACAATAAATAAATAATAACAAATAACAACAACAACAACAATAAATAAACAAATAAATAAATAAATAACAATAAATAAACAAATAAATAACAATAAATAAATAACAAATAAATAAATAAATAAATAAATAACAAATAAATAACAACAATAAATAACAAATAAATAACAAATAAATAAATAAACAACAAATAAATAACAACAACAACAACAACAACAAATAAATAAATAACAACAAATAACAACAACAATAAATAAATAATAGCAATAACAATAAATAAATAACAACAATAAATAAATAAAAGAATAAATAACAATAACAACAAATAACAATAAATAACAACAATAAACAACAATAACATAAATAAATAAATAACAACAACAACAACAATAACAACAACAACAACAACAACAATAAATAACAACAATAACAATAAATAATAACAATAACAAATAAATAACAATAATAACAACTAACAACAACAACAACAACAAATAACAACAACAATAACAATAGCAATAATAATAAATAACAATAAATAAATAACAATAACAATAAATAAATAAATAATAATAACAATAACAACAATAACAATAACAATAAATAACAACAACAAATAACAACAACAACAACAATAACAACAATAACAACAACAATAACAAAGAATAAATAACAACAACAAATAAATAACAACAACAACAACAACAACAACAAATAACAAATAACAATAACAATAACAACAATAACAACAATAACAAATAAACAACAACAAATAATAACAATAAACAACAACAAATAACAACAATAAATAAATAACAATAACACATAACAATAATAACAATAAATAAATAAATAACAAATAACAATAACAATAAATAACAACAATAACAATAACAATAAATAAATAAATAAATAAATAACAACAAATAAATAACAATAAATAACAATAAATAACAATAAATAAATAACAACAACAAATAACAATAAATAAATAAATAACAATAACAATAACAATAAAGAATAAATAACAACAACAACAACAACAAATAAATAACAACAATAACAATAACAACAATAAATAACAATAACAACAAATAACAACAACAACAACAAATAACAACAACAACAACAACAACAACAACAACAATAACAACAATAACAACAACAACAACAACAACAACAACAACAACAATAACAACAACAATAAATAAATAACAATAAATAAATAATAACAACAATAACAATAACAACTAAACAATAACAACAACAACAATAACAACAATAAATAAATAAATAAATAAATAATAAATAAATAAATAAATAATAAATAAATAAATAAATAATAACAAATAAATAACAATAATAAATAACAATAAATAACAATAAATAACAATAATAAATAAATAATAATAACAATAATAAATAAATAACAACAACAATAATAAATAAATAAATAAATAACAATAAATAAATAAATAAATAAATAACAATAAATAAATAAATAACAATAAATAAATAACAATAAATAAATAAATAAGAATAAATAACAACAATAACAATAAATAACAACACTAAATAACAATAAATAATAATAAATAATAATAAGAATAATAAGAATAAATAACAACAATAAAGAATAACAACAACAAATAAATAAATAAATAAATAACAACAAATAAATAAATAAATAAATAAATAACAACAATAAATAACAACAACAATAAATAAATAACAACAACAATAAACAACAACAATAAATAAATAAATAACAAATAACAACAACAACAATAACAACAACAATAAATAAATAAATAAATAACAATAAATAAATAAATAACAACAATAACAACAATAAATAAATAACAACAACAATAAACAACAACAACAACAACAATAACAACAATAAACAACAATAATAAATAACAACAATAACAAACAACAAATAAATAACAATAAATAAATAACAATAAATAAATAACAATAAATAAACAACAACAATATAATAACAATAACAACAAATAAATAATAAATAAATAAATAACAACAACAACAAATAAATAAATAAATAACAAATAAATAACAAACAACAACAAATAAATAAATAAATAACAACAACAACAACAACAACAACAACAACAACAACAACAATAACAACAACAACAACAACAACAATAACAACAACAAATAATAACAATAAATAAACAACAACAACAACAACAACAACAAATAAATAAATAAATAACAACAACAATAACAACAACAACAATAAATAACAACAACAACAAATAACAACAACAACAACAACAACAATAAATAAATAAATAACAATAAATAAATAACAATAAATAACAACAATAAAGAATAACAATAACAATAAATAACAACAACAACAATAAATAACAACAATAACAATAACAATAAATAACAACAAATAAATAATACAATAACAACACCAATAAATAAATAACAATAAATAAATAAATAACAATAACAATAAATAATAAGAATAATAAATAAAGAATAACAAAGAAGAACAATAAAGAATAACAAAGAAGAATAACAATAATAACAATAAATAACAACAATAAAGAATAACAATAAATAACAATAACAACAACAACAATAAATAACAATAATAACAAATAACAACAATAACAACAATAACAAGAATAATAAAGAATAACAAAGAATAAATAAGAACAACAAATAACAATAACAATAACAACAATAAATAAATAACAATAAATAAATAAATAAATAACAATAAATAACAATAAATAACAACAAC
>CM038675.1:533283480-533300980 GCA_021605145.1 Aegilops bicornis | reverse complement strand
CAACAACAACAACAACAACAACAACAATAAATAACAACAACAACAACAACAACAACAAATAACAACAACAACAAATAAATAAACAACAACAACAACAACAACAACAACAACAACAACAACAACAACAACAACAACAACAACAACAACAACAATAACAACAACAAATAAATAACAACAACAACAACAATAACAACAACAACAACAATAAACAATAACAACAACAATAACAACAATAAATAATAACAATAAACAACAACAACAATAACAATAAATAACAACAACAACAACAATAACAACAATAAATAACAACAACAACAACAACAACAACAACAACAACAACAATAACAACAACAATAACAACAACAATAACAAATAAATAACAACAATAACAACAACAATAAATAACAACAACAACAACAATAAATAACAACAACAACAATAAATAACAACAACAACAAATAACAACAACAACAACAAATAACAACAACAACAACAACAACAACAACAACAACAACAACAACAACAACAACAACAACAACAACAACAACAACAATAACAACAACAACAACAACAACAATAACAAAGAATAACAAAAGAAGAACAACAACAACAACAAATAACAACAACAACAAAGAATAACAACAATGAAGAAAGAATAACAACAACATGTAACATCCCAAATTGCCTATTTGGAATGTTTTACAATTATAGCTAAGCATCCTATGCATCCTGTTTGAATTTGAATGACATTTGAAGCTTCAGAGCCATTTGAGTTTTGAATTTGAATTCAAACTTTGGCATGTGGGAAACATTTCAAAAACTAAGCCTGATGAATACTTGATCAAAAGTATGAGAGGAGCAAACATGACACTCCAAAAATATCAGAGGAAAACATTGCCAAAAGATTTGGATTCAAATCTGAATTTTATTTGAATTTGAAAAAAAATGGATTTTTATAAAGTTTGGATTTTGCCTCGAAAAATGTTCAAATGAAAGGGAATATTCCCCGATCATTTTGGTATATATATACCCTATATAAAATATTTACAGATATTGTTTTATTTCTGTTTTGTTTTATTAAAAAAGTTTTAAAAGAAAACTCCCCTGGCGCCAAATAGGCTACCCAGTCAGCCATGGCCATAAGCCACAGGCCCAATGAGCTTCTAACTGGCAAGCACAGCCAGCCAAAGCCCACAAGGCCGCTCATTCGCCTGGCGCTTAGGGCTCTCGCCACCCGACCCTCGCCTCTCTCTCTCCCACACCTGGACCCGCTTCTTCCCCGCCCACGCCACGAGCTCGCCTGAGATCCACCGGATCCCGGCGATCCGGATCCCCGACCGCCGATGCCTTCCGAAGCCGCCGAGGCCCCGGCTATAAAGAGCCGAGCCCCGCACCCCATTCCCCGAGAGCTCGCCGCAGACTTCTTCCTCCCGGCTGACGTCACCGGAGACCTGAGCCCTCACGCCATTGTTGCCGCCACGACGCCTCGTCCACCCCGACCTCCCTAACACCACGAACCCTCCTCGTGCTCGTGCGCGTCTTCCCGACGAAGTCGCCGAGCTCGCCGACGTCCGGACGCCTGAGCACTTTCGCCGATCATGGCCAAGCCGCCGAGTCCTAAGTCACCGCAAGAATCCCCCACCGTCCGATCCTAGATCTAGGGCTAGGATTAGAACCCCAAAGGGTTAGGTTTTATTTTATAAAACCGGCCGGTGTTCGTTTAGTTTAAACCTAGGGCCCGTTTAGGCTATCTAACGCACAGGGCACAGTATAGGCCCATTAGGCCTTTTTCTTTTATTTTGATTTTCTGCTTTTAATGTAATAGTTTCTGCTTTCAAAAATGTATATCTTTTATTCTGCTTAATATTTTTGAGTGATTCTTTTTTGTTGGATTGCAAATTTTATGTAGTTTCAGAAAATATATATTTAGCTATGTCAAAAATAATTACAAATGCTTTAATATTGTTTTAGCCAGAATAGTAAATCTGCTATAACTTTAGTTAGAAAAATTATTTTTGCATGATTCTTTTTGTCACCACTTTATTTTGACATTGCCAAATTCTAGAAATTAACTTTGGTATTTTAGGATTTATAAATAATTAGTTTTAGACAGAATCCTATTAATCCTAATTAATTAACTAGTTCCTGTTATCCTAATTAATTAATTAGTAAATTAATTTATTTTTAACTTGTGATTTGTTATTCTAGGTTAGTTTCTGTCATTCTAGTAGATGAACTTTATTTATAATTAATAAAAGTTTTTAAATTAATTTTCTTAATAGAAATTGGATTAGGCCTAAAATGAGTTTTATATTAGCTTTTTAATTAATTCTTTTGCTCCTAATTGCTTAGTGAATCCTTTTTCGTTAAGTTAACCTAAAACCATGATTAGGTTATATTAAGGAATTTTTGTTATATAAAAACTATTTTTAGTTATTGTTTGGAGTAGGAAAAACTTTGAGTGATTTTCTTTGAGTTTTCCTTTGGATTTGGTTTTGGTTGATTTGTTGTGTTATGTTACTTTGTTATGTTGTGCTATGTGATCCTATTGTTTTGCTTATTGTGTTCATTGTTTGTCTCAGAGAGTTTCCTGAGTGCTAAGCTTGCTACTACGACTCTTTTAGCTTACGAGGATCATCAAGAAGGCAAGTTTTGATCATGTTATTTCTATACCTATGTTTTTGTGCATTAGTAGTTGTCACCACCCCACCATGCATGCAAGAGTGAAATCTTGAAGTCATTAAACTTGAGTAGTATCATGTGGTAGGATGAACCAATCCCTTGTTACCATGACCCCGGACGTAGTAGTTATTTTGCTATGCTCGTAGACGGATTTGGTATGAGTGATATTCATAAGCAAGATGTGAGAGTCAAAGATGATGATAACCCCATGAACTACAATGATCAAGATGGACTTGAAAATCACTACCGGGTGGAGGACGGTTGACGGGCACCCCTGAGCACCCAGTGGCCGGGATGCATGGAGAAGCGCCATGACATCCTCGCGGAAAGCTTCACCCAGCCACGAAGAGAAGGATGGATGCCCCATGACCGGAAAGCTTACCTGCAGCAAAAGCCATTATGGGCTCGGGCTGGGTTGACCCTAGTAGTGACGCTGGCCGGACTAAGATTACGAGAAGTAGACGAACGGTAGGATTGGATGGGTACCGGCAAAGGGCCGTAAGAACTCTTTGGAAGACCCTATTTCATTCGTCCCGCCTTCAAACACCATGAAGTGCGTAAGACTCTAAAGGAGGGAATGATTCTTGCGGGAAAGTGCGCAAACCTCTGCAGAGAGTTATAACCTAATCGATTAGCCGTGTCCCCTGCTATTTTACATTTGAGCCTCGACCTTGGAAGTATTCGGATATCTCAACACTAAAACTAATGAATTAATTTGAGGGTTTATGACTTAATAATTGGGAACTAGATATTGGTTGGCGGAACCATCTCAATAACTACCAACAATTTGTAGTAATTTGCAAATAAGTCCACCGTAGTAGGATAAAATTGGCTTTACGCAAAATGATGAAACTTAGAGCTCCATGTACCAAAATGCATATAGTGTAGTAACTTTATTATTGTTATTCTTCATGACTTGCCGCCTTTATTTCAAAAGTCGACCTACATGGTCGCAACGTATTATGTTGCGTAGATATATTCCGATCAGAGTGAGGCTACGCCCGCCGCCGGGCGATCGCCCTTTGGAGCCTGGATGGACTCGCTTACCTTCGACGCCTTCAAAGCATTAGTAGTTTATTTCTCATGAGTTGGCCTTGAGCCTAATTTATTCCCTTGTAATAAAGACTCTATATGAGAATCGTGTAATAAAATTCAGGTGTGATTGAACTTTGATTACTTTATCGATGTACCGTGAGTACCAAAGATGATCTTGGGATGGCATGCATACGTAGACTTGACCGATTTTGGGTCAGGTCGCCATGTAGATGGTATCAGAGCACACGTAATCAGAGGATCGTAACCCCTAGGATCGGAAAGCCATAAGCAGAGACCATTTACTTTGAACCCTTTTCATTCTATAATTCTTCCCTGCTCAATTCTCGACTCTTCTCCCTTTGCATCATTCTAGATGGCCGCCAGTTCACCCCGCTTTGCTACCGGAGTTCTGCCACCGATGAGACGATGCCTTTGGAAGAAAGCTGGTCCAGATGGTGAAGCAAACCAAGATAGCTCTACCCTCGATCACCGGAAACCCACTAATGCACTTCCGACGACACCCGCCATGTGATTGAGGTGCATATCCTGTGGAGAACCTTTGGAGGACACACGGAGCCTATCAACTTTGAGTTCACCGAGTTCAACCGGATCATCGGAAGGACGTGGCGATCTATCGAGCACTTGGACATCTCCGAGAGGAGTACAGGCCGAGCTCGATCACTCGTGACCTCGCCATGGTTTCTCGCAGGCAAGGAATGGAGATATCATCCGCACTATCGAGGACGATTCCACTCTTTCTTACATCCAGACTTGGAGTGTCTTCTCGTGAAACGGGAGATTCGCACTCACCAGAATTTGAAGACACACTTAAGCTTATGTTCCGCGAATCGAATCGGAGGAGAAGGCACGCAGACTTCCTTGGCCATGAGGAAGAAATCACGGACTTCATGGAGATAGTCGACGACCAAGATGAAGCTTGCCGCGATAGAGGAAAAGATGGACTTGGGAGAGGACCTTTACCCGAGTGGAGACGAAGCTCCCCTCGTGAGCAATGATCAGGATTTCAAGGAGTACCACCAAGGAAACCCCAAGAGGAGGCGCCACCGATGAAGACTTTTAGTCGACCACCATGTTATCTTTTACCTTTTTTCGATCAGTTAGGGCCGATATTTCCCTCGATTAGTCATGAGCTTTTGTAATCGAGTTTGAACCATGTTTGAATGGAATGAATAAATGATTGGTGTGTTATGATTGTGCATTCATATGGGTAGTGTATTTCTCATAGACCATTGTTCTATTCTAATTTTCTCATCCACTCCAAAAACACCAGATGCCTCCGAGACGTGATAATCGGTTTCCCCGCCGAGCTCACCCATCCTCGAACGTCGTGGAGAAGTTGCTTACAAGTTGGAATTGCGGAAGGATTGTCCGAGTTCATGATGTTTTCCATGTTTCTCACCAAGAAGTGTCATGCCGACATGGCCGATGTTCCGTTGAGAGACACAAGGTTTCTAGAGGCCATACAGCTTGACAAAGGATCTCGACTTACAAGGAGAAACCCGTCTCAATTCTCGAGACTGCAAAGGTAGTCACCCGCAAGAAGGTCATCAAGTTTTGCAAGGTGTCAGGAGTCACCACACCGAGGAAGAAGCCACCGGGAACGCTAAGAAGATCTTCATCGAGACCATCCGCACCTATTTGCTAGCCAACCCGAATCTCGAGGGCGAGATTCATCTTAAGGTGGATTTTTATAAAGTTTGGATTTTGCCTCTGGAAAAATGTTCAAATGAAAGGGAATATTCCCCTGATCATTTTGGTATATATATACCCTATATAAAATATTTACAGATATTGTTTTATTTCTGTTTTGTTTTATTAAAAAAGTTTTAAAAGAAAACTCCCGGCGCCAAATAGGCCACCCCAGCCCAATGAAGCCTTCAAGGCCAAAGCCCACCGAGCCCAACTGGGCAGCCCAAGGCCGCCGCCGCTCAAGGCGCTTAGGCCTCGCCACCCGACCCTCGCTTCTCTCTCTCCCACCTGGGACCCGCCCCTCTTCTTCCTCGCCCACGCCACGAAGCTCGCTGAGATCCACCGGATCCCGGCGATCCGGATCCCCACCGCCTGATGCCCTTCCGTTTCGCCCGAGGCCCTCGCTATAAAGAGCCGAGCCTCGCACCCCATTCCCCGAGAGCTCGCCGCACTTCTTCCTCCTGGCTGACGTCGCCGGAGACCTGAGCCCTCCTCCGCTTACGCCATTGTTGCTGCCGACGCTTCGGGTCCACCCCGACCTCCCCTAACACCACCGAACCTCCTCGTGCTCAGGCGCTTTTCCCGACGAGTCACGGAGTTTCGCTGACGTCCGGACGCCGAAGCACTTTCGCCACACCGCCGCTGCCGCCGAGTCCTAAGTCACCGCAATCTCACCGTCCGATCCTAGATCTATGGCTAGGATTAGAACCTCAAGGGTTAGGTTTTATTTTATAAAACCGCCGGTTCGATCGGTTTATTTATTAGTTAGGTTTTATTTTTTACCGGTTCGCTTAGTTTAAACCTAGGGCCCGCTTAGTCTATCTAACGACAGTATACGGTGATAGGCCCATTAGGCCTTTTTTCTTTTATTTTGATTTTCTGCTTTTAGCGAATAGTTTCTGTTTTCAAAAATGTATATCTTTTATTCTGCTTAATATTTTTGAGTGATTCTTTTTTTGTTGGATTGCAAATTTTATGTAGTTTCAGAAAAATATATATTTAGCTATGTTAAAAATTATTACAAATGCTTTAATATTGTTTTAGCCAGAATAGTAAATCTGCTATAACTTTAGTTAGAAAAATTATTTTGCATGATTCTTTTTGTCACCACTTTATTTTGACATTGCCAAACTCTAGAAATTAACTTTGGTATTTTAGGATTTATAAATAATTAGTTTTAGACAGAATCCTATTAATCCTAATTAATTAACTAGTTCCTGTTTTCCTAATTAATTAATTAGTAAATTAATTTATTTTTAACTTGTGATTTGTTATTCTAGGTTAGTTTCGTCATTCTAGTAGATGAACTTTTATTTATAATTAATAAAAGTTTTTAAATTAATTTTCTTAATAGAAATTGGATTAGGCCTAAAATGAGTTTTATATTAGCTTTTTAATTAATTCTTTTTGCTCCTAATTGCTTAGTGAATCCTTTTCTGTTAAGTTAACCTAAAACCATGATTAGGTTATATTAAGGAATTTTGTTATATAAAAAACTATTTTTAGTTATTGTTTGGAGTAGGAAAAACTTTGAGTGATTTTCTTTGAGTTTTCCTTTGGATTTGGTTTTGGTTGATTTGTTGTGTTATGTTACTTTTGTTATGTTGTGCTATGTGATCCTATTGTTTTGCTTATTGTGTTCATTGTTTGTCTCAGAGAGTTTCCTGAGTGCTAAGCTTGCTACTACTTAATTTTTAGCTTACGAGGATCATCAAGAAGGCAAGTTTTGATCATGTTATTTCTATACCTATGTTTTTGTGCATTAGTAGTTGTCACCACCCCACCATGCATGCAGTAGTGAAATCTTGAAGTCATTAAACTTGAGTAGTATCATGTGGTAGGATGAACCAATCCCTTGTTACCATGACCCCGGACGTAGTAGTTATTTTGCTATGCTCAGAGACGGGATTTGGTATGAGTGATATTCATAAGCAAGATGTGAGAGTCAAAGATGATGATAACCCCATGAACTACAATGATCAAGATGGACTTCGTAAAATCACTACTGGGTGGAGGACGGTTGACGGGCACCCCTGAGCACCCTGGTGGTGGCCGGGATGCATGGAGAAGCGCCATGACATCCTCATGAAAGCTTCACCCAGCCACGAAGAGAAGGATGGATGCCCCATGACCGAAGCTTACTGCAGCCGCAAGCCATTATGGGCTCGCTGGGTTAACCCTAGTAGTGACGCTGGCCGACGGTACTACGAGAAGTAGACGAACGGAGGATTGGATGGGTACCGCAAGGGCCGTAAGAACTCTTTGGAAGACCCTGTTTATCTGGTCCCGCCTTCAAACACCATGAAGTGCGAAGACTCTAAAGGAGGGAATGATTCTTGCGGGAAAGTGCAAACCTCTCGCAGAGAGTTATAACCTAATCGATTAGCCGTGTCCCCGATTACTTTACATTTGAGCCTCTGGACCTTGGAAGTATTCGGATATCTCAACACTAAAACTAATGAATTAATTTGAGGGTTTATGACTTAATAATTGGGAACGAGATATTGGTTGGCGGAACCATCTCAATAACTACCAACAATTTGTAGTAATTTGCAAATAAGTCCACCGTAGTAGGATAAAATTGGCTTTACGCAAAATGATGAAACTTAGAGCTCCACAGCCAAAATGCATATAGTGTAGTAACTTTATTATTGTTATTCTTCATGACTTGCCTTATTTCAAAAGTCGACCTACATGGCTGCAACGTATTATGTTGCGTAGATATATTCCGATCGGAGTGAGGCTACGCCTCACGCTCGGCGATTGC
This sequence comes from Aegilops bicornis, assembly GCA_021605145.1. NCBI lineage: Eukaryota > Viridiplantae > Streptophyta > Magnoliopsida > Poales > Poaceae > Aegilops > Aegilops bicornis. The sequence continues at coordinate 533,292,786 of CM038675.1, read as the reverse complement.
CCTTTGGAGTCGGATGGACTCGCTTACCTTCGACGCTCCGCAGCATTAGTAGTTTATTTCTCATGAGTTGGCCTTGAGCCAATTTATTCCCTTGTAATAAAGACTCTATATGAGAATCGTGTAATAAAATTCAGGTGTGATTGAACTTTGATTACTTTATCGATGTAATCGTGAGTACCAAAGATGATCTTGGGATGGCATGCATACGTAGACTTGACCGATTTTGGGTCAGTCGCCACAGAGATGGTATCGAGCACACGCCGACCGTAGGATCGTAACCCCTAGGATCGGAAAGCCATAAGCAGAGACCATTTACTTTGAACCCCTTTTCATTCTATAATTCTTCCCTGCTCAATTCTCGACTCTTCTCCCTTTGCATCATTCTAGATGGCCGAGTTCACCCTGCTTTGCTACCGGAGTTCTCACAAATTCGATGAGACGATGCCCTTTGGAAGAAAGCTGGTCCAGATGGTGAAGCACCAAGATAGCTCTACCCTCGATCACCGGAAACCCACTAATGCACTTCCTACGGACACCCGCTACAGGATTGAGGTGCATATCCTGTGGAGAACCTTTGGAGGACACACGGAGCCTATCAACTTTGAGTTCACCGAGTTCAACTGGATCATCGGAAGGGACGTGGCGATCTATCGAGCACTTGGACATCTCCGAGAGGAGTACAGGCCGAGCTCGATCACTCGACCTCGCCATGGTTTCTCGCAGGCAAGGAATGTAGATATCATCCGTACCATCGAGGACGATTCCACTCTTTCTTACATCCGGGACTTGGAGTGTCTTCGTGAAACGGAGATTCGCATCGCCAGAACTTGAAGACACACCGAAGCTTATGTTCCGCGAATCGAATCGGAGGAGAAGGCACGCAGACTTTCCTTGGCCATGAGGAAGAAATCACGGACTTCATGGAGATAGTCGACGACCAAGATGAAGCTTGCCGCGATAGAGGAAAAGATGGACTTGGGAGAGGACCTTTACCCGAGTGGAGACGAAGCTCCCCTCGTGAGCAATGATCGTGATTTCAAGGAGTACCATCAAGGAAACCCCAAGAGGAGGCGCCATCGATGAAGACTTTTTAGTCGACCACCATGTTATCTTTTACCTTTTCGCCGATCATTAGGGCCGATATTTCCTTCGATTAGTCATGAGCTTTGTAATCGAAGTTTGAACCATGTTTGAATGGAATGAATAAATGATTGGTGTGTTATGATTGTGCATTCATATGGCTAGTGTATTTCTCATAGACCATTGTTCTATTCTAAATTTCTCATCCACTCCAAAAACACCAGATGCCTCCGAGACGTGACACCGGTTTCACGAAGCTCACCCATCCTCGAACGTCAGGAGAAGTTGCTTACAAGTTGGAATTGCCGGAAGGATTGTCCGGAGTTCATGATGTTTTCCATGTTTCTCACCAAGAAGTGTCATGCCGACATGGCCGATGTTCCGTTGAGAGACACAAGGCCCCTAGAGGCCATACAGCTTGACAAAGGATCTCGACTTACAAGGAGAAACCCGTCCGATTCTCGAGACTGCAAGCAGAGTCACCCGCAAAGAAGGTCATCAAGTTTTGCAAGGTGCCGTGGAGTCACCACACCGAGGAAGAAGCCACTGGGAACGCCAAGAAGATCTTCGCCGAGACCATCCGCACCTATTTGTTAGCCAACCCGAATCTCGAGGGCGAGATTCATCTTAAGGTGGGTAGGTTTGTAACATCCCAAATTTCCTATTTGGAATGTTTTACAATTATAGCTAAGCATCCTATGCATCCTGTTTGAATTTGAATGCCATTTGAAGCTTCAGAGCCATTTGAGTTTTGAATTTGAATTCAAACTTTGGCATGTGGGAAACATTTCAAAAACTAAGCCTCGATGAATACTTGATCAAAAGTATGAGAGGAGCAAACATGACACTCCAAAAATATCGAGGAAAACATTGCCAAAAGATTTGGATTCAAATCTGAATTTTATTTGAATTTGAAAAAAAATGGATTTTTATAAAGTTTGGATTTTGCCTCGAAAAATGTTCATTTGAACGGGAATATTCCCCTGATCTTTTTGGTATATATATACCATATATAAAATATTTACAGATATTTTTTTATTTCTGTTTTTGTTTTATTAAAAAAACTTTTTAAAAAGAAAAACTCCCGGCGGGCTAAACCACCCAGGCCCAACCAAGCAGCCAGCGCCAGCCCAAAAGCCGGCCCAGGCAACAGCGCCCGGCCGAGGCCAGCCAATGCCCGCCTCGCCGCTTCGCCCAGGCGCTAGGCCTCGCCACCCGACCTCGCCTCTCTCTCTCCGTGACCCGTGGGACCCGCCCCTCTTCTTCCCCCTCGCCACGCCACGAGCTCATGGGAGATCCACCGGATCCCAAGGATCCGGATCCCGACCGCCCTGATGCCCTTCCGGCTCGCCCGAGGCCCCTGCTATAAAGAGCCGAGCCCCGCACCCCATTCCCCGAGAGCTCGCCAGACCCTTCCTCCCGCTGACGTCCGCCGGAGACCGAGCCTCCTCGCCGCCATTGTTGCCGCTGGCCGACGCCTCGTCCACCCCGACCTCCCAACACCACCGAACCCTCCCTCGTGCTCGTCGCGTCTTCCCGACGAGTCGCCGAGTTTCGCCGACGTCCGGACGCCCGAGCACTTTCGCCGCCGACCGTGGCCGAGTCCAGAAGTCACCGTGCAATCCCCCACCGTCCGATCCTAGATCTAGGGCTAGGATTAGAACTCAAGGGTTAGGTTTTATTTTATAAAACCGCCGGTTCCATCGGTTTATTTATTAGTTAGGTTTTATTTTTTTACCGTTCGCTTAGTTTAAACCTAGGGCCCGTTTAGGCTATCTAACGACAGGGCACAAAGATAGGCCCATTAGGCCTTTTTCTTTTATTTTGATTTTCTGTTTTAGCCGAATAGTTTCTGTTTTCAAAATGTATATCTTTTATTCTGCTTAATATTTTTGAGTGATTCTTTTTTGTTGGATTGCAAATTTTATGTAGTTTCAGAAAAATATATATTTAGCTATGTTAAAATAATTACAAATGCTTTAATATTGTTTTAGCCAGAATAGTAAATCTGCTATAACTTTAGTTAGAAAAATTATTTTTGCATGATTCTTTTTGTCACCACTTTATTTTGACATTGCCAAACTCTAGAAATTAACTTTGGTATTTTAGGATTTATAAATAATTAGTTTTAGACAGAATCCTATTAATCCTAATTAATTAACTAGTTCCTGCTTTTCCTAATTAATTAATTAGTAAATTAATTTATTTTTAACTTGTGATTTGTTATTCTAGGTTAGTTTCTGTCATTCTAGTAGATGAACTTTTATTTATAATTAATAAAAGTTTTTAAATTAATTTTCTTAATAGAAATTGGATTAGGCCTAAAATGAGTTTTATATTAGCTTTTTAATTAATTCTTTTTGCTCCTAATTGTTTAGTGAATCCTTTTCTGTTAAGTTAACCTAAAACCATGATTAGGTTATATTAAGGAATTTTTGTTATATAAAAAACTATTTTTAGTTATTGTTTGGAGTAGGAAAAAAACTTTGAGTGATTTTCTTTGAGTTTTCCTTTGGATTTGGTTTTGGTTGATTTGTTGTGTTATGTTACTTTTGTTATGTTGTGCTATGTGATCCTATTGTTTTGCTTATTGTGTTCATTGTTTGTCTCGGTAGAGTTTCCTGAGTGCTAAGCTTGCTACTACGACTCTTTAGCTTACGAGGATCATCAAGAAGGCAAGTTTTGATCATGTTATTTCTATACCTATGTTTTTGTGCATTAGTAGTTGTCACCACCCCACCATGCATGCAGTAGTGAAATCTTGAAGTCATTAAACTTGAGTAGTATCATGTGGTAGGATGAACCAATCCCTTGTTACCATGACCCCGGACGTAGTAGTTTTTTTGCTATGCTCCTAGACGTGATTTGGTATGAGTGATATTCATAAGAAATATGTGAGAGTCAAAGATGATGATAACCCCATGAACTTCAATGATCAAGATGGACTTGGAAAATCACTACTGGTGGAGGACGGTTGACGGCACCCCTGAGCACCCAAAGTGGTGGCCGGGATGCATGGAGAAGCGCCATGACATCCTCGCGGAAAGCTTCACCCAGCCACGAAGAGAAGGATGGATGCCCCATGACCGAAGCTTACTGCAGCCGCAAGCCATTATGGGCTCTGGCCGGGTTGACCCTAGTAGTGACGCCTGGCCGGACGGTACTACGAGAAGTAGACGAACGGTAGGATTGGATGGGTACCGGCAGAAGGCCAAGAACTCTTTGGAAGACCTCGTTTCATCTGGCCCTGCCTTCAAACACCATGAAGTGCGTAAGACTCTAAAGGAGGGAATGATTCTTATGGGGAAAAGTGCAAACCTCTGCAGAGAGTTATAACCTAATCGATTAGCCGTGTCCCTGCTACGGACATTTGAGCCTCTGGACCTTGGAAGTATTCGGATATCTCAACACTAAAACTAATGAATTAATTTGAGGGTTTATGACTTAATAATTGGGAACGAGATATTGGTTGGCGGAACCATCTCAATAACTACCAACAATTTGTAGTAATTTGCAAATAAGTCCATCAGAGTAGGATAAAATTGGCTTTACGCAAAATGATGAAACTTAGAGCTCCACAGCCAAAATGCATATAGTGTAGTAACTTTATTATTGTTATTCTTCATGACTTGCCGCCTTATTCCAAAAGTCGACCTACATGGCTGCAACGTATTATGTTGCGTAGATATATTCCGATCAGAGTGAGGCTACGCTCACGCCTTCGATTGCCCTTTGGAGTCGGATGGACTCGCTTACCTTCGACGCTTCCGCAGCATTAGTAGTTTATTTCTCATGAGTTGGCCTTGAGCCGAATTTATTCCCTTGTAATAAAGACTCTATATGAGAATCGTGTAATAAAATTCAGGTGTGATTGAACTTTGATTACTTTATCGATGTACTGTGAGTACCAAAGATGATCTTGGGATGGCATGCATACGTAGACTTGACCGATTTTGGGTCAGGTCGCTACAGAGATGGTATCGAGCACACGCTGACCGTGAGGATCGTAACCCCTAGGATCGGAAAGCCATAAGCAGAGACCATTTACTTTGAACCCCTTTTCATTCTATAATTCTTCCCTGCTCAATTCGACTCTTCTCCCCTTTGCATCATTCTAGATGGTCACGAAGTTCACCCCGCTTTTGCTACCGAGTTCTGCCACCGATGAGACGATGCCCTTTGAAGAAAGCTGGTCCAGATGGTGAAGCAGTGAAGATAGCTCTACCCTCGATCACCGGAAACCCACTAATGCACTTCCTACGGACACCCGCCACAGGATTGAGGTGCATATCCTGTGGAGAACCTTTGGAGGACACACGGAGCCTATCAACTTTGAGTTCACCGAGTTCAACCGGATCATCGGAAGGGACGTGGCGATCTATCGAGCACTTGGACATCTCCGAGAGGAGTACAGGCCGAGCTCGATCACTCGCACCTCGCCATGGTTTCTCGCAGGCAAGGAATGGAGATATCATCCGCACCATCGAGGACGATTCCACTCTTTCTTACATCCAGACTTGGAGTGTCTTCTCGTGAAACGGGAGATTCGACTCGCCAGAACTTGAAGACACACCGAAGCTTATGTTCCGCGAATCGAACTGGAGGAGAAGGCACGCGCAGACTTCCTTGGCCATGAGGAAGAAATCACGGACTTCATGGAGATAGTCGACGACCAAGATGAAGCTTGCCGCGATAGAGGAAAAGATGGACTTGGGAGAGGACCTTTACCCGAGTGGAGACGAAGCTCCCCTCGTGAGCAATGATCAGGATTTCGAAGGGAGTACCACTGAAGGAAACCCCAAGAGGAGGCGCCACTGATGAAGACTTTTTAGTCGACCACCATGTTATCTTTTACCTTTTCATCGATCAGTTAGGCCGATATTTCCCTTCGATTAGTCATGAGCTTTTGTAATCGAGTTTGAACCATGTTTGAATGGAATGAATAAATGATTGGTGTGTTATGATTGTGCATTCATATGGGTAGTGTATTTCTCATAGACCATTGTTCTATTCTAATTTTCTCATCCACTCCAAAAACACCAGATGCCTCCGAGACGTGACACTGGTTTCCCGCCGGAGCTCACCCATCCTCGAACGTCGTGGAGAAGTTGCCTACAAGTTGGAATTGCCGGAAGGATTGTCCGGAGTTCATGATGTTTTCCATGTTTCTCAGCTGAAGAAGTGTCATGCCGACATGGCCGATGTTCCATTGAGAGACACAAAGTGCCCCTAGAGGCCATACAGCCTTGACAAAGGATCTGACTTACAAGGAGAAACCCGTCCAATTCTCGAGACTGCAAGGTAGTCACCCGCAGCAAGGTCATCAAGTTTTGCAAGGTGCCGTGGAGTCACCACACCGAGGAAGAAGCCACTGGGAACGCGAAGAAGATCTTCGCCGAGACCATCCGCACCTATTTGTTAGTTAACCCGAATCTCGAGGGCTAGATTCATCTTAAGGTGGGTAGGTTTGTAACATCCCAAATTTCCTATTTGGAATGTTTTACAATTATAGCTAAGCATCCTATGCATCCTGCTTGAATTTGAATGCCATTTGAAGCTTCAGAGCCATTTGAGTTTTGAATTTGAATTCAAACTTTGGCATGTGGGAAACATTTCAAAAACTAAGCTCGATGAATACTTGATCAAAAGTATGAGAGGAGCAAACATGACACTCCAAAAATATCAGAGGAAAACATTGCCAAAAGATTTGGATTCAAATCTGAATTTTATTTGAATTTGAAAAAAAATGGATTTTTATAAAGTTTGGATTTTGCCTCTGGAAAATGTTCAAATGAAAGGGAATATTCCTGATCATTTTGGTATATATATACCCTATATAAAATATTTACAGATATTGTTTTATTTCTGTTTTTGTTTTATTAAAAAAGTTTTAAAAGAAAAACTCCTGGCGCCGGCTACCCAGCCAGCCAACCCAGCAGCCAGCCAGTAGACACTTGAGCCCAGGCAGCCAGGCAGCCAGGCCAGCCACGCCTTGCGCCTCGCCCGCTCGCCCGAAGGCGCTAGGCCTCGGCCACCCGACCCCCTCGCCTCTCTCTCTCTCCCGCTGACCCGTGGGACCCGCCCCACTTCGTCCCCCCGCGCCCACGCCACGAGCTCATGAGATCCACCGGATCCCGGCGATCCGGATCCCCGACCGCCTGATGCCCTTCCGGCTCGCCCGAGGCCCGGCTATAAAGAGCCGAGCCCCGCACCCCATTCCCCGAGAGCTCGCCAGACCCCTTCCTCCCGCTGACGTCACGGAGACCCGAGCCTCCCGCCGCCATTGTTGCCGCCACGACGCCTCGTCCACCCCGACCTCCCAACACCACCGAACCCTCCTCGTGCTCAGGCGCGTCTTCCCGACGAAGTCGCCGAGCTCGCCGACGTCCGGACGCCCTGAGCACTTTCGCCGCCGATCACTGCCGCCGAGTCCTGAAGTCACCGCAATCCCCCCACCGTCCGATCCTAGATCTAGGGCTAGGATTAGAACCCCGAAGGGTTAGGTTTTATTTTATAAAACCGGCCGGTTCCGATCGGTTTATTTATTAGTTAGGTTTTATTTTTTACCGTTCGCTTAGTTTAAACCTAGGGCCCGCTTAGGCTATCTAACGACATACGAGATAGGCCCATTAGGCCTTTTTCTTTTATTTTGATTTTCTGTTTTAGCCAAATAGTTTCTGTTTTCAAAAATGTATATCTTTTATTCTGCTTAATATTTTTGAGTGATTCTTTTTTTGTTGGATTGCAAATTTTATGTAGTTTCAGAAAAATATATATTTAGCTATGTTAAAAATAATTACAAATGCTTTAATATTGTTTTAGCCAGAATAGTAAATCTGCTATAACTTTAGTTAGAAAAATTATTTTTGCATGATTCTTTTTGTCACCACTTTATTTTGACATTGCCAAACTCTAGAAATTAACTTTGGTATTTTAGGATTTATAAATAATTAGTTTTAGACAGAATCCTATTAATCCTAATTAATTAACTAGTTCCTGCTTTTCCTAATTAATTAATTAGTAAATTAATTTATTTTAACTTGTGATTTGTTATTCTAGGTTAGTTTCTGTCATTCTAGTAGATGAAATTTTATTTATAATTAATAAAAGTTTTTAAATTAATTTTCTTAATAGAAATTGGATTAGGCCTAAAATGAGTTTTATATTAGCTTTTTAATTAATTCTTTTTGCTCCTAATTGCTTAGTGAATCCTTTTCTCGTTAAGTTAACCTAAAACCATGATTAGGTTATATTAAGGAATTTTTGTTATATAAAAACTATTTTTAGTTATTGTTTGGAGTAGGAAAAAAACTTTGAGTGATTTTCTTTGAGTTTTCCTTTGGATTTGGTTTTGGTTGATTTGTTGTGTTATGTTACTTTTGTTATGTTGTGCTATGTGATCCTATTGTTTTGCTTATTGTGTTCATTGTTTGTCTCGGTAGAGTTTCCTGAGTGTAAGCTTGCTACTACGACTCTTTAGCTTACGAGGATCATCAAGAAGGCAAGTTTTGATCATGTTATTTCTATACCTATGTTTTTGTGCATTAGTAGTTGTCACCACCCCACCATGCATGCAGTAGTGAAATCTTGAAGTCATTAAACTTGAGTAGTATCATGTGGTAGGATGAACCAATCCTTGTTACCATGACCCCTGTGATTTAGTAGTTATTTTGCTATGCTCAGAGACGGATTTGGTATGAGTGATATTCATAAGCAAGATGTGAGAGTCAAAGATGATGATAACCCCATGAACTACAATGATCAAGATGGACGTCGGAAAATCACTACTGGGTGGAGGACGGTTGACGGGCACCCTGGAGCACCCAGTGGTGGCCGGGATGCATGGAGAAGCGCCATGACATCCTGCGGAAAGCTTCACCCAGCCACGAAGAGAAGGATGGATGCCCCATGACCGGAAGCTTACTGCAGTACCGCAAGCCATTATGGGCTCTGGCCGGGTTGACCCTAGTAGTGACGCTGGCCGGACGGGTACTACGAGAAGTAGACGAACGGTAGGATTGGATGGGTACCGGCGTTGGCCGGAAGAACTCTTTGGAAGACCTGTTTCATTCGTCCCGTCTTCAAACACCATGAAGTGCGAAGACTCTAAAGGAGGGAATGATTCTTGCGGGAAAGTGCGCAAACCTCTGCAGAGAGTTATAACCTAATCGATTAGCCGTGTCCCCGGTTACGGACATTTGAGCCTCTGGACCTTGGAAGTATTCG